>WAAE01008600.1:0-44727 GCA_013400495.1 Nicator chloris
GCTTGACTCATCCAGAAGTTTTTAGCTTAACCAATTGTCATTTGCCAGAAAAAGCCCTAAGCAATGCCTTTAAAGAGGTGTAAAGGAAGAAAGGCTAGAATCTGAAATAGGATCTGTTAGCCTGCTTCTTCACAACCAACATTTCTGTCAGAGATTTCTCAAGTTTTGAAAGATCCGGGGTCCAGATCTGTGGTTTGAGGTCATACATCTGGCTGGTACTTCTTTATTTCTCTTTCCTTAAAATATAAATTTTGGTCAAATACAGAATTCTTAGGTGATATCTCTGATAGCTATCACACTAATGTTCACTACAGTCGAATTCCTCTTTTACAAAAAAAAGGTACAAAAAAAAATGAAAAGTCAGTTTGAGTCTTTTTACCCAATTCTCCATGTACAAGGTTTCTAAGCATCATGGAAAATTTCTAAAACAGAGATATCATCAGTGTTGACCTGCAATGTCTCTGAAGATCTTTGGGATCGAGAAGCATATAAGAGAACTTCATTTTCCAGGTAGCTTTGTACATTATAAGTTCCACAACAGCAACTCATTAGCTCTTTTTTTTTCTTTCTCAGCTGTAGGCAGCCTTCTCTATCACCAAGAAACAGCCAGCTTGTAGAGGCTGCAAGTCTATGTCCCTCCAAAACCAGCTAGAGATGGCCTTGCCAATGAAGGGGATTTAACACAAACAGGCTCATGTAAATCCAGTCCTGCTTCCAGGACCCAGTATTGGATGTGATATGCACATACATCTTGTGGATAAATCTGGAAATGTGCCTCTTCCCACTTAGATATGGTAGGAAATCGACTCATTTATTTTGTGAGAACATCAGACTGCTGGGTTTATGAATGTTGCAACAAATCAAAGGCAAAACAACGCAGTATTGCCTGTGTCCTTTTAAGAGAACAGTACAGTTCTCTTAATTTTTCCTTCAGCAACTCACTGCCTACTAATGGTGTACTTCTCAAGTGGCAATATAAAATTGAAATGAAAGTATCATCCTTCTAATGGTGTCATCACTATTTTGATTTTGATTCCTTAATATTAAGCACAAAAGTTGTGACCAAGTATTTGCTGATTCTTTCTGTTGATTCATTTGTGATGATATCTTTTTTATTTCTGCATTACAGATGCAAAGTTGTTAAGATCTGTATTTTA
The DNA here is from genome assembly GCA_013400495.1 of Nicator chloris. Classification (NCBI taxonomy): domain Eukaryota; kingdom Metazoa; phylum Chordata; class Aves; order Passeriformes; family Pycnonotidae; genus Nicator; species Nicator chloris. The sequence goes on from WAAE01008600.1 coordinate 1,158, forward strand.
TATGATTTTGAGGTTGGGCTATGGGTTGCACCAGAAGTCCAGGGCTCTGTGTGACTTTTAAGACCAGAATGATTTTATATGGAAGCAAAGAGTCAAATGAGTTTCCAATCTCCCAGCCCTGTGTCCAGAATATTCAGTCACTGCTATGCACCCTGCATTTAGATAGTAAGACCACCAGATCTACAACAGTTAATACATCTGGCATTAACACTGCTTTAAATTTTGTAGGGGGAAGGGCAAAAAAACCCCCAAACCTGAAGCTTTTACTCTGAGCACAATTTTGGATATATTTCTAAAACTATGGCAAAGGAATCACTTTTCTGTTAAGGGTGTGCAATCATACTGACAGATAAAGATCACTTTGGCTTTGATTCATTATTCTGACAAGGATTTAGCCTTGTCAAAAAATTTAATATTATGTGAGTTGAAAATACTTATTAATTTTTTTACCCATTACTGTGGTGCCAAATCCTTGAGAGAATAGTGATTTCTGGGCAATGCCAGTTGTTTCTGTTTTCTCCCATTTTGCAGCTGTTTATTTTATCTTCCTCTGGTAGTTTTTGAGCTATAATACCATCCCTTTATTTATCAGAATTCTATGCCTGTTTTTGATATGTAGAGATACCCACAGGCTCCCCTAACCTTGTCTCATGTTGCTGTGTTGTATGAATTATTCAGAAAGTTTAGCTTTTGAAGTGGTCAGTAATTACATAACTTAACATCGAGATAAAAGACAGAGAAAGAACATGAAGAGACATCACAGAACAGATTTTCTATCCTTCAAGTACAGCCTTAGTGTATAAATTTTAGAGACAATGTGTAATTAAACAAGTATCTTTAATGTACTCTGCAGCATTTTACATTTTCAGAGTTCAAGGTTTCCCCCCTGCTGCCTAAGGAGGACTTAGCTTCTCATTTCCCTTATCCCCATGCCTACCTTTTGAACTGTTCTCCTTGTGGTTAGTAAATCCTTAAAACACAGGATTACAAGAACTAAGAATGTAAGAAATGTCAATCATATGTGTTTAGGTCAATAGCAGATCTGTCTATGACACTGCAGAAAGAGGCAGTGTTTCAGGAGAAGACAAAAGCCTGGCCTCTCTCCATAGATTCTTTCATCACTTAAAATGCTTCTGCTGGCATGTTAGGGTAGGGGTTTATTTTCATATTCTTCATTTACTATTTGTTTTGTATGTGTAGTCCATGAATTTGCATTCTTTTAAATATTCTTGTATGATTTGTCTCCAATACCTCCTGTGACAGCAAATCACAGAAATACTTTTTTAAACCCTTTTTAAGTAAATCTCCTGGCAGTTTCAGCAAGTGATCTCTGGTTCTAGTGTTGCAGGATTTGGGGAGAAGCAGTTCTATGTTTTCCTCTGCCTGTGTGATTTCTTTTAGAGTTCAACACTGTGCAAGCTTTGTTTAGATTCTTTTTCTTAGGATACATTGACTTTGTCTACATCAACATTCATCCGTCACCTTTTTGACCACTTTTTGAACACCTGATGTAATCCTCTGTCACTGATGCAGCTTCTGGTTACCCAAAAGATGTTAATGCCATCCTCACATTTCCAAGATGTTTCCAGGGATGAGACATCATCAGAAAACTTGAGGGTTCTTTTGATCTCACTGTCCATGCCGGTGATGAAGACACCACTCATCACTTTTCTCCTTCTAGTCACAGACTTTGCTTTCTTCTCACTGGATGCGGCCATCCAGCCAATTCCTTACCCAAATTGAAGGTCCTGACTTTACTCTTTGCCTGACCCATATCCCAGAGGAATGCAAACTCCACCAGTGTGTGATCACTGCAGTCCAGATGGCCTCCAGTCTTGTCACTGATTAGTTCATTTGTGCTGATTTGCTTCCTGTGAAGCTGTTCGGTACTTTTATGAGATTGCTTTGTTTTCAAATGTGTAGCAGAGAATTTACCTGTGCTTCAAAATTATTTTTGAGGAGGCATCAGATTGCTTGGAGGTTTATTGATTGGTAGATTTTGTTTTTATTATTGTTTTTATGCTGTCTCATTTTTATATCATTCCACAGGTGGTGTATTTGACCTTCCTCTCTTCTGTGGTGTGTCTAAACCTATTGTGCTCACTGTTACAGACTGATTTTCCCTTCTTATGCCTTAGATTTGGTCCTTCAAAACCTATTCAAAATTCAGAATGGTAACCTATCTTAAATGTTTACTTACCTTAAGTTGTTCTAGGAAGCAATGATTTATTGTGTCCAAAAATTTTCACCATATTCATAAAATATTGATCCAGTCTATATGCAGATCCTAGAGAACTCCTATTACAGATTTGTCTTAATCTGGCAAAGTCAGTTCTGCCTGTCAAGGGTGAGAACTCATCTCTTGCATTGAGAGTAGGTCAATAACTCCACATATTTCTCACACTTTTACCAGTGTCCCCCAATGAGTTCCTTCTGATTTCAAGCTTAACAGTCTTCAAGGAGTTGCAAAAGCTCATTAAAAAAATAAAAGAAATCAGATGAGTAACCTGATTTTAAACACTGGGGAAAGAATTAAAAATAGCAAGTCTGGGACTCTGTTTTAAAAATTGTGCATGGTACACCCTCAGTAAATGGTTTTCCGGGTCTTCCTTATTTCCAGCAGCACATAGCTGCATGCTAGACATTCTAGCTACTCTCCTTCACAGAAGCACTTATTTGGACAAGTCTTTAGAAACACCACTTTTGGAACTACTTCCCTTTTTATTGAAAAAAATCTCACTTGCAGCTGTTTCCTCATTAGCTGGATCTGTGCAGTTACTTTAATCAGCATTCTCATTTTCAATTAAATAGTTTTTATGATCTATTGACAACACCACTTAGTCACAGATCACATTGAGATATAAGTTCTGGGACAATATTAAACAGGAGATCTGTTTTGCCTCATCAGCTGTATTTTAAACTACTCCAGTAGGAGAAAATAACTCTTCATCTCTGACTGTCCCTGGAACAGTTCAAAGGAGTCCTCATGTTACATTCATGCCCTTAGGGAAAATGTCAGAATGTAAGAATATTGTAGAGGATCAATTACTTTCAGAAGGTCAAACAAACCTTTTTCTTTTCCTTTTGCAAAAATTAAAAATAAAAAGTGAAAGAATATTTCCATGTAATAAATCTTGGTGTGGTATGGAAAAAGATTATGTTTTATCTACTGACATTAGTTTAGTCATACCCAGAACCTCATTCCTGAAGCCACCAAAATTCCCTTTTTTCATCTGCAGCTGTAGTACTAGCACAACTCTCAGTATTTATCATAGAATAGACTCACAGAATATGCTGAGTTGGACGGGATCCACCAGGACCATGGAGTTCTCATCCTATGCAGGACACCCCAAGAGTCACACCATGTGCCTGAGAGCTTTGTCCAAAAGTTTTTGAACTCTGTCAGATGTGGTGCTGTGACTACATCCCTGGGAAGTCTGGTCCAGTGCCCAGCTAGCCTCTGGATGAAAAACATTTTCTTGATACCCAACCTAAATCTTCCCTGACTCAGCTTCATGGTCGGGTTTGGTCACTGGTCGTTCGAGTGAAGAAATCAGTACCTGCCCCTCAGCTTCCCCTCACACAGGAGTTATATCCTGAAATGATCTTCCCTCAGTCTCCTCTTCTCTAGGACCAAACAGACCAAGTGAAGCCAGCTGCTCCTCATACAGCTTCCACTCCAAACCCTTCACCATCCCAATAGCCCTCCTTTGCAAGCTCTCTAAAAGCTTAATGACTTTTTCATATTGTGAGGTCCAAAACCACACAAAGGATATGAGATGAGGCTGCCCCAGAGCAGAGCAGAGCAGGACAATCTCCTCCCTTGACAGGCTGAAATGCTGTGCCTAATGCATTTCTAAATTCTCCTTTGCTATTTGCACCAGTTTATAGGACACTTCCTTGAAAATGTTAGGGTTGCTTTTCTGTCAGGATGTGAGATCTCTTCATCATGTTGCAGGATGGTTTCTCAGGCCCCTATTAATTTTGGACTGTTGTTTTCTGGAAATTATGCTTCAGCATCAGTAACTTCATCTTCTCTGTGTTTACCAGGACTATGTCTCTGTTAAGTTGGTAATCAGAGGCTTTGCTTCTTTGAAAGAGAATAATTCTTTTAAAACTACACAGTAATAATGGATTCATTTGGAATTTGGATAGTGCCCACTTTTTCTTCTAGCAGGTGGAATACCTTTATAAACCACAGAGAACACATGAAGTAGCTGTGTGTGGGAAGATATGGTGGGAGGCAGGCGGTAAATGATGTTCATATTATTCATCCCAAATCCCCATTCTTGTGTAGATTCATTTCACTATGCTTTTACTGCTTAACAGAGATGCTAGGATGCAGTTCCTCACATCTATGTCTCAGATGCAGATGTCAAGACTGAGCTATCCAGCTCCTGTTAGACTCAACGGGAATATCATCAATGCAGTCAGTGGGCGAGATTTTTCTGACCAAAGACAGACAGGGATCATAACCTAGACTGCACTGGTAATCCCTGATGGCTGTTCATTCACTGCCAAGGGGAGTCCAGCCTGGCCTGCTGGGCTGTGCACCTGCATTGCTCACAGCCATAATGTCTCAGATGAATTTTCCCCACACACACACATTAAATGTACCATCCACCCAAGTCACCAAAAGGGGTTGAAAGTTGTATCAAACAAATGACTCATATGCAGAGAATTCATATTCACAGTTCCATTCTGACAGGTTCAGAGCAATGCTTAAACCCTGTCCCAACTCTCAGCTGAATCCAAAGGGCACAAACATTCACTATGTGACCCTAAATATTTGGGGTTATGGTGCACAAACAAGTTACTTCAGGCTCAAAGGTAGCTGTAAGCTAGTTGCTGGCAATATTTGTCCTACTGTGTTCATCCTCAGTGGCACCCTACAGTAACCACAGGATAATCTAAGGAATTTTTGCCCCTACAGTAAAAAGGTCTCATCTGCCTTGTGCTTTTTAAAGAGAATATGTGAAAAAGGCAAGTGGAGGACAGCAAGTGAATGGCTGATGTAATGGATGAGTTTCATCTGATCAAATGTAAGCATCTTTTGCCTGGTTTAGGTATATGGTGGTCAACCAGGGCTTGCTTGCTCAGCTCTTCTTATCCTAAAGTAGATCTCCAGACTATGTAAGAAGAATTCTTCCCTAAATTTACATATTCCTTCTCCTGACTGTAAAAGGACTAGGTCACTTAGAGATGGAAATGCACACAGATACATAAGATATGCCCCTTTTTGTTCCACAGCAGTTTACACCAACGTAATGCTATCCCAAAGTGATATGTGCACATGCCCATTACTTTCCATGAGCTGGGCCAGAAATTAAAATTTTTCTCCTGGTGACAAGTACCTCATCTGGAGAAAGCTGATGGGGCAGAGCCTCAATAATACTTTTTCCATAAGCCTTTTTGTGGTGTACATATTTTATTCCAAATATTTTAGAAGAATAACATTTTTACATTAATTAGCACTTGTATTTGTGCATTTATGGAAGCACTTCACAAATTTCACATTTATTTATGAAAACATTTCATGCTGATATCAACAATATCCCTAGAAACTTGGATTGTTTGCATTAAAATAATAATAAACAAGCAGGAGTTCATTTGAAAATAACAAGGTCTCTGAGCAATTTCATTGTTTGGAAAGAGGGTCATTGCTGAAAGCATTTTCATTGAGGCTGATTAGCTAGAGCATGGGGGTTTTTGCTGCAAATATTTTTATTCTAGCAGTAATGATATTTAACCATTTCAAGTCTGATGTACAATATGGAGGCTGAAGAATAATGACCAAATTGTTCACTGGGTGCCTTTTTGACCTGCCTGGCACCTTTCTATGAACTCTCATGTTTGGACAACGCTGTCAGGCACAAGGTGTGCTTTTTGGGGTGTCCTGCACAGGGCCAGGAGTTGGACTCCATAATCCTGATGGATCCCTTCCAACTCAGCTATTCTATGATTCTATGACTCTATGATACTTTTACTCTGCCCTTGATCACACAAAACACGAGAAACAGTTTTTAGGTGGGAAACCTATACAGGTGCAGTAGGGCAGCTTTCTTAAATATAGGACTGTCTCTCAAATTCTCCATGCTATATGGGTCTAGTTCCAGGGCTGAAAGAAGAGCCCTGACAAATTAAGAATTCTAACATTCAGGCTGTATGTGTGACTAATCCTTTCTATCCTGCCTATTAACCTCTTTTTGAGGCAGATCAAGTGAAGCCTGGCTTAACAGCAGCTGCCACCACCCACACACTCAGCAGCAAGTCTCTTGTAGGGTGAAATTTATGGTTGTATTGAAACACACCAGTTTCAGTCATGTTCTCAGTCTGCAGCCCATCACAGTGGTTCTCCCTGAAGAATGTAAAGTGAACCAGCTCTTGCAGACAGCCCTGACAGCCCCCATCGCTTTACTTTGGTACTACAGATGGCTCTGGCTAACTTGAAAATCAGAGAGAAGGGGTCAGGATGTGCAGGCATACCCAGCCTAGCCTGAAACTGCCTCAGATCATCTCAGGCCAACCCTGTCAGTGTGTTCCAAGGTGGTGACTTGTCCAGACCGTGCTGCCACGGGCCCCCTCCTGCTGATGACAAATGCAACTGTGTCTACTGTATTCCAAGCATACTTTGGATTACTTAACGTACAGGATTGTCTGGAGCTTGGAAGAGGCCACCCTGAGCAAGGCTGGGAATAAGTCAGCACATATCCACAGGTGCAGACAGAAGCTGTGCACCAGGGAGGCATTTTGGAAAGGCAGAGAAGAGTGGTCACTAGGTTTGCACTTGGCAAACAGGGCAGAGCTTGCTCTGCAGATCTTCCTGCAGATCTTCCTGAGTCACTGAACACTGTCAGCCAGTGCCTGGGGTCCCCACCTGAGCTGTGCTCTGTGGTGAAGGTGAGCTGACACATCACACAGATGCCAAGGCCCCACAGTGACAGGTACAGGACGGGTGGCAGGCAGATGGTAGAATCGGGTAACTGGGATGTAGCTCTTCAAATGGTTGCAGGAGCCTTCTCAAAACTTTGACATTTCCTGGTTTCCATCTTGTGTATCAGAAACCTCTGGAATATATGCTTTAAGGAAACCACAGTCTGACTGACAGGCCAAATCATCATGGAGCACTCTTGTGAAATCATGTGGAACAAGGAAATATCTGAACTCTCAATTACAGTTTTTCCTTGGCCCATGGTCAGAAAGGATTACATAAGCAGAGAGGTAAGAGTGGGAAGTCCTGTAGGGAGGTGACTGTTTGGGTAAAGAACCACAGGTGGTAACATAAAAATCCTATCATCTGGAGCTGGACAAATTGGCAGAGAGCACAGAAGCACTTCCTTTCTATCTGCCATGCCCTGCATTCCTTGGAACTCCAAGTTATGCCCATGGTCAGGTATCCAGTGGGTGCAACAGGAATGTATTCTTAAATAACTGTTTATAGCAGTATGCTCACTATGGCCATACTGAACAGCTCAGAAAGTCTGGGAGAGAGATAGAGAGACAGCATACTCACTGGTATCTGTGAGTGAGCAAGCTCCTCTGCTGCTTTAAACAGTTATTTAATTTAAACTTGTCTAATTTAATTCTTTTGCTCTCAAGCTGTCAGCTCCTGTCTCTGCAACGCCAAAAAGGCCAGCCNTTTCAAGTCTGATGTACAATATGGAGGCTGAAGAATAATGACCAAATTGTTCACTGGGTGCCTTTTTGACCTGCCTGGCACCTTTCTATGAACTCTCATGTTTGGACAACGCTGTCAGGCACAAGGTGTGCTTTTTGGGGTGTCCTGCACAGGGCCAGGAGTTGGACTCCATAATCCTGATGGATCCCTTCCAACTCAGCTATTCTATGATTCTATGACTCTATGATACTTTTACTCTGCCCTTGATCACACAAAACACGAGAAACAGTTTTTAGGTGGGAAACCTATACAGGTGCAGTAGGGCAGCTTTCTTAAATATAGGACTGTCTCTCAAATTCTCCATGCTATATGGGTCTAGTTCCAGGGCTGAAAGAAGAGCCCTGACAAATTAAGAATTCTAACATTCAGGCTGTATGTGTGACTAATCCTTTCTATCCTGCCTATTAACCTCTTTTTGAGGCAGATCAAGTGAAGCCTGGCTTAACAGCAGCTGCCACCACCCACACACTCAGCAGCAAGTCTCTTGTAGGGTGAAATTTATGGTTGTATTGAAACACACCAGTTTCAGTCATGTTCTCAGTCTGCAGCCCATCACAGTGGTTCTCCCTGAAGAATGTAAAGTGAACCAGCTCTTGCAGACAGCCCTGACAGCCCCCATCGCTTTACTTTGGTACTACAGATGGCTCTGGCTAACTTGAAAATCAGAGAGAAGGGGTCAGGATGTGCAGGCATACCCAGCCTAGCCTGAAACTGCCTCAGATCATCTCAGGCCAACCCTGTCAGTGTGTTCCAAGGTGGTGACTTGTCCAGACCGTGCTGCCACGGGCCCCCTCCTGCTGATGACAAATGCAACTGTGTCTACTGTATTCCAAGCATACTTTGGATTACTTAACGTACAGGATTGTCTGGAGCTTGGAAGAGGCCACCCTGAGCAAGGCTGGGAATAAGTCAGCACATATCCACAGGTGCAGACAGAAGCTGTGCACCAGGGAGGCATTTTGGAAAGGCAGAGAAGAGTGGTCACTAGGTTTGCACTTGGCAAACAGGGCAGAGCTTGCTCTGCAGATCTTCCTGCAGATCTTCCTGAGTCACTGAACACTGTCAGCCAGTGCCTGGGGTCCCCACCTGAGCTGTGCTCTGTGGTGAAGGTGAGCTGACACATCACACAGATGCCAAGGCCCCACAGTGACAGGTACAGGACGGGTGGCAGGCAGATGGTAGAATCGGGTAACTGGGATGTAGCTCTTCAAATGGTTGCAGGAGCCTTCTCAAAACTTTGACATTTCCTGGTTTCCATCTTGTGTATCAGAAACCTCTGGAATATATGCTTTAAGGAAACCACAGTCTGACTGACAGGCCAAATCATCATGGAGCACTCTTGTGAAATCATGTGGAACAAGGAAATATCTGAACTCTCAATTACAGTTTTTCCTTGGCCCATGGTCAGAAAGGATTACATAAGCAGAGAGGTAAGAGTGGGAAGTCCTGTAGGGAGGTGACTGTTTGGGTAAAGAACCACAGGTGGTAACATAAAAATCCTATCATCTGGAGCTGGACAAATTGGCAGAGAGCACAGAAGCACTTCCTTTCTATCTGCCATGCCCTGCATTCCTTGGAACTCCAAGTTATGCCCATGGTCAGGTATCCAGTGGGTGCAACAGGAATGTATTCTTAAATAACTGTTTATAGCAGTATGCTCACTATGGCCATACTGAACAGCTCAGAAAGTCTGGGAGAGAGATAGAGAGACAGCATACTCACTGGTATCTGTGAGTGAGCAAGCTCCTCTGCTGCTTTAAACAGTTATTTAATTTAAACTTGTCTAATTTAATTCTTTTGCTCTCAAGCTGTCAGCTCCTGTCTCTGCAACGCCAAAAAGGCCAGCCTTCACTGCCCATTAATCCAATTTATGCTACAGCATCACTGCCTTCCTCCCAGGCTGCCCATCATCCAGAGAGGAGCTCCCTGTAAAATCTGCAAAGCTTTAGTGTGTTCATCTTGTGAATGGCTCTGCAGCCAGGCTGCTCGTAAAGCAGCCCAGCTAGAGATGGGGACACCAGTCTGTTCTCTCTGCTGCCTCCTACATGGAACATGATGGTTTGTCTTTTCCATTGTACCTGTATTGAAACCAATACATCTGCTCTTGATCTCTCTTTCCCTGCTGTAGTCAAACTATTCACAATATAGAGTAAGTACATCCTAGTGAGCAGGTGAGACAGCAAATTCTTGCACTGAGGGGACTATTTGTCTGCTCTTTGACCAGGATCATAAGGACTTGATCCCTCATAAGGACCTCTGAGACTTCATAGACATTACTATCTATAATAAAGTCACAAATTATTTGACCTGTGGCTGTCACTTTCTATGTAAGTGAGGGTATTGCTCTAAGTGCCTGTGGTTTGCTACAGTTTTTCACCTGTCTTACAAGATCATGTCCTAGTACATTGAGAAGAATGAAAGACACTAAAGTAAACCATGGCTTTTTCTCCATTCATTCCCTGGTCTTTAACCATTGAAGCACCAGCTAGATTAGCACAGTTGCTCTTAAATTATCCTTAAATAGTCTTAAGTCAAGAGGAGAATTGGATCCTAAATATCAGTTCACCACACGACTGGAGCTCAGGTTGGCTATAAACATAATGGATTTCAGTAGAGTTACCTCAAATATACAAAAGCATAGCCAAGAGCTTAATTTGATCTTAAAGTAACATTTCAAAAAACTCATTGGAGCAGTGGCTGGGTTTTCAATAGCAGCACATAACCACATTTCAGCCACACAGTGTCATTAGTATTCAGTGGCAATGCTCAGGTGCAATTTGTCTCACTGCTTTCAAGTAAGCAAAGTGAAGCCCATAATTCTGTTAATGAAAGCTGGGGCTGTGTTTTCCACACTGGCAGAAACATAGTCCTGTGTCTATATATTAGAAGGGAAATTAATCAATGGAAAAACATGGAATAGAAAGTGCTATTCTAAAAATAACAACAAGAAACAGAACCAATAATTATCTTTTATGCAAAGGCAGCTATTTTGTTCACTCCAGCGTATATGCAAGGCATGAATAAGCCTGCATTTCTCTTGACAGAAAGACAGCAATCAAATCATGCAACATGTTCCTCTGCTGTCATGTTCAATATATTGAAACGTGCTGAGCAGACATCAGAGGAAAGCCTGCAGGTCAAGGGAATAACAATCATACCACCAAGAGAAAGCATTACAAGTTAGTTTTAGCCATTTATACAAGACATAAAGCATCTTTATTATCTTAAGATGGGGGACAGCCAGAGAACTGAGAAGCCAGAGTAGGACACAAGTATTCTTATAGTTTAAGGAACTTTCTTAGATGAATTTTGATTTCAAAGTTGAGCTTGCTTGGAACAATAGACTACAAACATTATTCACATTTATCTTTTCATTACTTAGTCAAATTGTTTACTGGGTGAAGCCTACCAATTTCAACAGCTCACTATTCTGTGCAAAAAATATTCACCTTATAATTTCTCTTATTGTTCGATTTAAAACATTATGTCTGAGGGAAGGAAAGGAAAATTGTGTGTGCACTTTTATAGTATACTGTATGAAGATTCTGAGAAAACTAAAGAAATATTAGCGTTAATCATCATTTAATTATATCATTCAGTATAACCATCTGTTGTAAGAAAATGACCTGACAGCAAAAAAAGCAGAGCTGACAGGCTAGACTGTATGGAGACAATAAATCATTTGACAAATACAATCTGCTTTCATTCCTTTTTACTAACTAATCTGTGTAACAGCTCTGCTGAGTTACTGTATCTTACAAAGATATTACTGGTTCCCAAGCACACATGGCTGCTAATGCAGTGAGAGAAAGGTTACGTTTTACCTCAGGGCAAACTAAATCCAGCTTTATTGACATGCACTGGGAGATGCTTTGGAGATTGGTGGGAAATTAAAGATACAGAACTATTAAAGGAACATCAACAAACTTGAAGTATCAGAAATAAATTCCTTTTCCCTGTTGATTGCTGTTAGGATTTTACAGCCCTAAAGAGTAGACAAAGATACTTGTAGCCAAAATAACTAATATTTTTTATTTTAATGGACTAACACACTAAGGGAGAATGAAGTTAAATGGTAGGACTGTGGTAGAAGTTTAAAGGTACATGAAAAGCAAAGGTCATAAAAATGACAGTGGCCATGGCTGAGGATTTCCCTGCAGGTGCCAGGTGTAAGCTCACAGAGGGACAATGCAATGGGACCAGGATTAGTGGCAGCTGCATCCACAGTCTGGAGCTGACCAAATGAGCTTGTGTCTGGATTTCACTCAGTGAGCTACACCACTGGTCTGCTTGGTGTCAAACCCCAGCAGCTCATTTAAATTCTCCTTTCTACAAGCTTAATTTAAGAGCTAAAAGTGACTCTGATGCCACCTTTCCCTCTGCCAGAGAGGAGCAGTACTGACTGTGCTGGGGCCAGGGCTAACAAGTGATGGTTTGTGCTGATGTGAGCCAGGCATGTGTTCACACCCTGTGCTACCGCTGATGCTCCAGGCTGTGTTTCTCCACCACTGGGCTTCGATGGATCCTATCAAGCCCATTTTTCATTGCCTCAGACTCATTGTCAATGCATCATTTACTTTTAGTGTCCATTGCCTACAGTTTGGGCTTTGGGTCCACACTGGAGCTGTCAGCTGCTTCATCAGCAGCTTTTACCACCAGCCTCACTCTGCACAGGCTACTTTGGGTGCTGCTATGCTCATCCAAGAGGACTGAGAGCTGTTGCTAAATGCAGCCCGCTGTGGTATTCTCAGTTCTTCTGGCCATCCCCCATGCACATTACCATATTGAAATGCTGTTTTTCCTGTGTATTTGTCTTGCCTTTGTCTCTGCCTAAGGTCAGTATGGTCCAATAATTCTATCCTGCTAAACAAAGTGAGTCAGGGAGTGATCCTGATGTCAAGAGTTGTGGACCTGTTTATGTCTACATTATTTAGAACTAGATAGGACATGGGATTTCTTTGTTCAAAACATTTGAAGTACTGTGAAGTCAGTGATGGGATCACCTGCACAGAAGCACAGGGCACAAAGCACAGTATGTGTTGCAGTCCTCATGGAATCATTCAGGTTGGAAAAGACATCCTAGATCATGTCCAGCTGCTAACCCAGCACCACCATGGTTCCTGCAAGAGACCAGCAGGCTGACTAAGCGTGCCAAGCCTGCTACACCACCACAATGTTGGAGCAATGGAAGAACCCAAACCTGATCTTGATTAACAAAATTTTCTCTCAATCACTTAGAATAGAGCTCACCTTTTTCAGCTCAAAGCTATAAGAACACTGATTGTGGTGCTGCTGAGCCTCTCAGCTAAAAGAAGGCAGAGGCACAGAAGACTGTAGCAAGAAGGAATCATAGTTTGCCCACTGCTGAAAACCAAATGCTGTAACACAGAAGAATTGTAACGAAACTGAGAAGTGTTGAAGAGTAGGGAACTGTCATATGTGATCATTTAGTCTCATGGATCAAGCAATTATGTATTTTCATTTATATTCCTCAAGATAAATCCAGTTTCATTCATTATGCAGCATTACAACAAAATGTTATCTTATAAAAATTACAAATCTTTGAGGCAGCCTGTCTCCTCTCCTAATCATCTAATGGAAGAAGAAAAGCCCTTGTGTTCCTGGAAAATCCACCCTCAGAGCATGTGCTATACTGATATGATTGTTTGTTGAAGTGTGGAATGCAAGCACTTCTTTCACATTTTCCCTCACTCACTAAACTGCTAAACGTGTTTACCGTGGCTGGATTTTTTTGTATCACCTGTCAAATGAAACTAATCCTTCTCTAATAATTTTTTAAATTAGGCTTTAGAACAATCTCTCCATAAATTTTTAAACTATTGCAATGCTAGGTGCTGACAGCAGCACAAAGTAGAGCACTATTTTACAAACAGTCATCACTTTGACTAGAATAATGCATACAATAAAATTATCTTGAACACTGCACTTTAATGACTACAGGTGACAAGTTCTGCCTCTACACCTCTGCTACTCCAGGTCAATCATGTAATTGTCATCCAGGCTGACCCAGAGCTGGTGCCTGTGACAGGGCACAACCTGTTTCACCAGGAGTTAAGGCAGATATTACAGAAAAAAGATTCATTGGTGTTTCCATGTGCACCTGATATCCTGCAGCTTGAAGATCAATTGTTTCCTATCTTCTGTGGACAGTAGGGTCAGTCTCCATTGGGTATGCTGGCACCTTAGGCACCTACAGGTAGGTATCTCAGTACAGGTGTCTTACCTGAATCCAATTGCCACCCTAAGAGCCTCCCTGCTTCAAAGCAGACAGAGCAAAGATCAGGAGATAAATAATTCTCAGATGTTTTACAGTGCAATCTAAGGTAAGGGGGCTTGGTTTTTCCCATGGGCCAGGAAAGTCTGGGAACTTCATACCAGAAGAGAGATCACATCCAAAGATCTACAACAGAGACAGTCTGCAAGGCCACAGAGAGAGACTTCTCCCTGTTTAGCTCAGCCACCTCCCTGGTTTCTATTTTCCTCTCTGGATTTTGTAGGTGGGTTCTCCCTCCAGTGGCTGTGAACAGCCCATCCCTAGGGAACAAAGGCTGAGGGATTTCACTTCTCTCTTCAAGCCATTCATGTTGTGTGATGCGTTTTTCTGTGTCTGGGCCAGCTCACAAAAGGGAACACAAGTATTTTTTTGTGGGACATGTCAAAGTATCTAGGTATTTAAAATCTATAATCTAAAATGTCATTTCCTGAAGCCCTTTGCCTCAATTTCCCCATTTCCCCACAGGACCATTCAACAGACAATGGTTCTTCAATATGTGATTAAGCTTGTCTCTTCCATATTTCACAGCTTCTCTCATGACAGAAATTCACAAATTTTGAGCTACTTATTGGAAGTTCCCCTCCAGATACTTCTTTTTACATATATTCATAACTTCCATGTATGTGATGGTGAGTCCCTGATCAGGGAATATTAAAACTACCTTTAGATGATTTTTCCATAAAGATACAATTTTGCTACAAGGACAGCAGCAATCAATTGCACATAAAACTGAAATTTAGCTAAATAACCTAATATTCATATAAGAGTGGTTCACAGCAAAGTGCAAATATGGACTTGTTCATTTCATCTCATACTCTGGCTCAACATAGGTAAAGACAGACAGCTTCTGCTCTCTCAGAACTCTGATTAAAACTTTGCAATAAATGCAAAATAAGCATATACTTCAGAGAAATTTTTATTTGTCAGAAGTACCTGATGACAGTGTAAGAATATCCAGCAGCTCACAACATCCTAGTGTCTGACAGAGAGATGATATCTGTCATTTAATTTTAAAGGGCCCATAAGCATCACAAAATTCTATTGGTAATGCAAAAGTTTTTCAGTATTTCCTGCCTCACAATTCCATGGAACCTTAAGAAAATTGTGAGGGGGCAAAAGGATCTTCACAATTAACACTTTACTTTCTACATGTCCCTTGGGCATCCTTGGGTGAATATTGCTAAGATTTCATGTGACAAGCTGCAGAAGGCAGAAATTCTGTAAACAGAGGCAGAGGGAGTCCCTCCTCACTACTCTCAACAAGTCTAGGTAGATATATTTTCTCTCAGTGCTATTTAAAAGAGCAATGCAGCCACCTCTGATTCTACTGCAATAGCTTCATTTAGAGCATCCTAAACTCTTAGATAGGTTACATAAATCTGAATTAAGGAAAGCTTTTCCTATTACCCTACTTTATGTTTTCAGGGTAGAACAGTTATTTCTTTGCAGTTTTATAGAAGAATTTCTCCAACAAAAGTTAGAGATACCTGAGGCTGTGTTAACCTTGCCCCATACCACCAGGTCAATGAATAATTCAAGAAACCCAGTTTTTGAAGAAAGCTCTAATTAGATAGTTTAACTTCCATCTAAAAGGACTCCAGAAAAAAAATGGGGCTCTTTTTTTTTGAGTTCAAACATTGGGGAGATGATATTGTATGAGGTGAAAATGAAACCAAAGGTGGACTGCAACCACCAGTGGCCTTATAAAATATGACCCTCGGTTTGATTTGTGGTTTTTTCCCTCAGTGTCCTTTTGTGTGTTTAATGGATCACCTCAAGGCATGGCTTTGACATAGAACTGAAACTGAGAAGTGGCAGATTTCCTTCTAGTGTTTGTGTGAGAGTGCACTTTATGAGAAAAGACACAGGAGAAACAGGTTCCCGTGCTCACTTGAACCCTGCCATTCTCTTACAGCCACTTGTCAGCCCGAGATTCCCACTCTTGTGCTCTCTGCTAATCCACTGCTAGAATGCTATTTTGCTCTCCAGAAAGAAACAAGCATGATTATGAGGATGATGCTCTTAACAACGCACTGCACTATATGTCTCCAAATTTAAAGGGCTACCCAGAACTGGAGCTGCAACCAGTCTTTTCAAACTGGGTCTTTTTTTCCCTTTTATGTTGTGCCAGGCCAAAATCCCACATCCTACTAAAAACCCTTTTAAACCTTGGAGGTGGAATATGAATTTTGTGCCTTGCATTTATCACTAAATTTTATGTCCTAAAAGGCATACAGTTTTATGCTAGCATTCAGCAACTGTTTGCTCTCCAGAAATATTAGCTATTTCAGGGTTCTGCTGCTGGACCATACCTCTTATTTATAGATCATGCCAGCATGTAGATTTTTATTCATTAGAAACTCTGCACTGCACTAAAAACTAGTCCATCTATATACAAGATGTAGGTTTAGGTAGAGAAAATTATTATACAGCATTTCAGTAACAACAGGGTAAATTCAATTAGCCCTAATAGTCCCTCTGCTCTCAAGATGTAGATGACACTGTATCATGGAGTGTAAACACCTCATTCATCTTTGCAGCAAAGCAGACAGAAATTTGCCACTTGCTCCACTTCCATATTCCAGGCGCTTTTGCTTCCCTGCTAAACTCTGCCTAACTCCTGGATCCCAATTGCTGAGACACAGTTGAAATTTACTGATGTCCCTCTTGGGAGAAAGGGCAGGTATGTTATTCCCAAGGGGCATTCCAGGCTGGACTGTGGAAGATGCACATCCATGACTGCAGCCCAGCAGTGAAGCCCGTAAAGGGCTCAGTGCCCCCCAACACCAACACCTCCGACACAGGGCCTCTTCTGGACAGCCCTGAATGAAGGGCACTGGGACTTCCTCCAGCATGGGAGTGCAGGGACCTGGCATGGAGACTGGCAGGGGTACAGGTAAGGAGAGACCTCAGCCAGACAATGGAAATGATAAGATGAAGAGCACCCCTCTTTTCCCCCTCCCCAGTATGCTGCTTTGTGGGTCTTCTCCCATAGATGCTGAAGACCACGTATTTCCTATCTCCCAAGTTACAAACTGAGGAGGGTAAACTGGTATCCTCTCCTTGAGTCTTAGCATCCTGGCTTGCAATAAAATGTAGCTCTGCAAATTCAAGACATTTTGCAGTTCATAGTGTTAGCTGTGTATTTTGAGCAGCAAAGATATTTTCTGTCCTTGATGGAAACAAATCACCACTTATTTCTTTAACATAAATATATTTTTCATGGCTAAGTTAAAGACTGAATTATTTGCGAATTACCACTACTACTATATAATTAGTTCTTCACTACTGTTTAATCATTAGAGTTTCTCAGTGATGCAAGAATTATAGATTTTTGTTTCAGCTATTAAATAAAAAGCAGGTGATAACTTTAAGTTGGTTTATATGCACAGAGCTGAGTAAATATCCATAAAAGTGAAACAGTCTGAGGAATGCTTAACAGAAGAGACAAACAAAATCCTATTCAAATTCCACAGAAAATTTCACATAAAACTTTTTTTTTCAAAATGTACCATGACTATAATTTTTTGGAAATTAAATTCTATGTCTTAAAAATAACTCCCTTCCAACGGGATGAACTTGTAATTAAACAAAAGAGTTTACATTTGTCCTTTGTCAAAAATTATTTTTAAAAAATTGAGACTTCTGATACAAAAAACTCCATTTTTCTTAAAGATACTTTTCTTCTGTGATTCTGTGATTCTGTAATAAAAGTATCAGGTGACTATAAATTTGGACTAGATTTCATGCAACTTCAGCACCAGAACTGAGGCAGAACTGGAGGGTTGGACACCCACTCTTTTGGAGAGATGCACTTTAAGTGGTCATACAGTCTGCATGCTGTATAAAAAAAAATCATCATGAACATCATGAAGCATTGCTTTGTGTTGCTTGCATAGATACTGTTTCTAGAAATAAAAAGCCTAAGGAGATCACAACCCTTGTGATCTTTCCTTTTTTATCAGTGTGTGAATTTTCATGAAGGCTGAGCTGCCACCCAGCAGGGCACCATTTTTGTGTCATGCAGCTGAGGACAGGCCAGTGTGACAGTGTTAGGGCATATGGAGGTGTGTTGAGGATGCAAAGCCTGGTAAAATAAAATTTTAGAAGACTGTACAGCAGAGAGGGAGCCGAACTTCCCACCACCTTGCCCCAGCTCTCTTTTGGGATTCCTACTGGCATGGGCTATTCCCCAAACTGTGCACAGATACTGTTGGGAACTAGCAGCCATTACAAGTCAGAGTCATGGTGGCAAGCTGTTGGTTATTCAGCAAACTGGGATTTGCAGAGTCTGTGCTCAAAGTGGCACTCCAGCCCTGTTTTCTTAACTAATATTGAGTGCTGCTAGGATTGGAGCTGGCAGTGCAGGTATGGGGATCAGCCTGGTCATAAAGAACACTGCTGTGCATTCTATCAAAATGGAATCCAAACATTATATGGAGTCCAGGACAGGGAAACTGCCTATATTCAGGAAGGAAGCTTAATCTCATTGCTAACAGTAGGCATTTCCTGTGGAAATCCCTGGCACTGAAGCACGTGCTGTAAGCCCTTTCCCTGAGTCAAGGCTTCCGAGCCTGCCAGGTTATTCCCATGGGTGAGCAGCATTTGCACTGCCTGTTCACAGAGCCCAAAATGGAGCGGAGGAACTGCAAGCAGATCTGTGTCAATTTAGTCACACACATCAACCACCATCTTCAGGGAAGAGGTTGTAAGCGACAACATCTTAATGTGGGACTTTGTATATGTGTAATGCAGTGGGAAAACAATAGGCTTTTTTGGAATTTTATTCCAGAGCACTATTTCCTGACAAAGGTCATTAAGCACTCCTCTACTAGGCATCCAAAATCTTCCTCCTACTATTTTATTTTCTGTTTTTTAGGTAGTGCTACACATCATGCTATAAGTGTTAAAAAATATTTGAAAATTTTTCTTCTATCATGCAGGGACTAGCATGAAAAAATTCTCTCTGGGTTCATACAGTAACAGAGTGGTCTACTTGTCTCCATTTTGTTGTTCAAACGATCAAGTCCTCATTATCTGATACTGTATAAACACATTAAGGAACAATCCCATTCCTAAAGGGCTTTTAATTTAAATAGAGCAAGCAGCCAGGCAAAGGATGATTCCATCTCATATCTATTCCACTGACAAGGAACTGAGGCACAGAGAAGTGATAAGCCCGAGAAAAGTTACACAGGAATTTTATCAGACACCCAGGAATCAAGCTCAGGTTCCCAGAACATCAGCTCCATGCCTTAATGTCAAATCAGGCCTCTGTATGACGAGTGCACTGAAAGTGCTTCAAGTCGAGAGACGTGCCAAAAGCAAACACATCCTGCCAACAGTGTAAACTAATTGCATTTTAATAATTACTTCAATTTCAGTCATTTGAACTGTTATTAACAGCTCAAACAGGGGATGTGTTGGCTGTGCTTTCAAATTAGGTTATTTAATCTTGTATTATTTCTTTTCACGTTGGACAGAAGTTATTTTATTTTGCCATATTACTCCTGGTGTGTGATTAACACCCAGGTGCTGGCCTGTAAAGCACCACAGCAATTGAAATATAGCTGAATTTCCAAGGCAGAGAGTGGTCACTGGCAGAGATACTTGATAAAATCATATTGAGGTAATAAATACAACAAAAGCACTCCAGCCTTGTTAACGGCATCCAGAGAGGAATTGCTCAGAAACAGGTTGTGCTCTTTGAAAAAGAGGCAGCATTTGATGCTTCTCCATCTTTGGGAACCTGGCAGTTTCCTCAGCCCAGGAGAGTCCTGGATTCCTTTGGGCAATATGTATTATTTGACCTGTTTTCAGGATTTTTACCAGGCCACCTTTTTCTGCCTCTGCCTTATTACTTTTATCAGATGCAGCATTCTAGGTTCAAAACTGGTTCATTAAGTCACTGCTGACTTTCCATGCTTGTGATGTGGTGATTTGTTCACATAAACCAAATTATAGGATGATTCACAATGAATGAATGGGTAAATTCTGAGTAAATTCTTGTGCAACACCAAAGCTGAAATTCTGTTAAAAAGAAACAATCACAGTTCAATGCAGAAGGAATAAAGTAAGAGCAATACAAAGGCTTGCCAGTCTGTAAAGAGAAGACCCAAAAGTCAAAGTCATGTATCACTGAAAGTTTTCAAGGCCAGACCTGATGGGGCTTTGAGCAACATGGTCTAGTGGAAGGTAGGTCAGTCCATGGCAGAGGGGTTGTATGTAGAGGATCTTTAAGGTCTGGAATGATTGGATGGATGGGCAGGGTCCAATAAGATGAAGTTTAATAAGTCCAAGTGCTGAGTCCTGCATTTTGGCCACAATAACCACCTGCAAAGTTATAGGCTGGGGATGGTGTGGCTGGACAGTGCCCAGGCAGGAAGGGACCTGGGGACACTGGTGACAGCAGCTGAACATGAGCCAGCAGTGTGCCCTGGTGGCCAAGAAGGCCAACGGCATCCTGGCCTGTATCAGGAATACTGTGGCAGCAGGAGCAGGGAGGTCATTCTTCCCCTGTACTCAGCACTGGTGAGGCCACAACTTGAGTGCTGTGTCCAGCTCTGTCCCTCAGTTTAGGAAGGACACTGAGTGCTGTGTCCAGCTCTGTCCCTCAGTTTAGGAAGGACACTGAGTGCTGTGTCCAGCTCTGTCCCTCAGTTTAGGAAGGATGTTGAGACGCTTGAGCACATTCAGAGGAGGCAATGAGGCTGGTGAGGGGCTTGGAACACAAACCCTGTGAGGAACGGCTGAGGGAGCTGGGGTTGTTTAGCCTGGAGAAAAGGAGACTCAGAGGTGACCTTACCACTCTCTACAACTTCCTGAAAGGTGGTTGTAGTCAGGTGAGGATTGGTCTCTTTCTGCAGGCAGCAATGGACAGAACAAGAGGACACAATCTCAAGCTGTGTCAAGGGAAATATAGGTTGGATATTAGGAAAAAGTTTTTCACGGAGATGATAAAGTACTGGAGTGGTCTGGCCAGGGGGGTGATGGAGTCACCACCCCTGGATGTGTTCAAAAAAGACTGGATGTGGCACTTGGTGCCATGGTTTAGTTGAGGTGTTAGGGCTGGGTTGGACTCAATGATCTTGGATCTAGTGATTCTGTGTGTGTGATTCCGTGCATGTGTCTCTCCCAGCCCTAAACCACTTTATGATTCTATGAAAACATGCCAGGAGCTAGGAAAATAGTAAAATAGGCCCAGCTTGTTGGTCAGTGAGTCCTTTAATTTGTGCTTGGCAGACAGTCATAGAGAGGGAGGGAGACCAAGGGGTTGTGCTGCAGCTGCATTTGTGCCAGGCAGACAGGGCTCCTGGAAGGATGTTCACCATGTGCAACCTAAATCATCTGTCAGATGTTTTCCTTTTCGAGAGACAAAATTATTTTATTTCCTTCTGTAAAATTAATTTTAAAAGAACAGGAAAACAAATAATATAAAATGTAAACAAAAAAGAAGCCCAGCCTGGCCTGACAGCTCAGCAGATGGTTACCTAGGACTAGTACAAATGCCACAAGCCAAAGCACAACTTTTCCCAATTTCTTCTAATCTCCAGCTGATTTTGCTTTCTTGTGCATGCAGCAGCTTTTTCTTCTGTGTTTTAGCAGCGGTATTCTCAAATCTCTGACACTTCACTATTACTTTTCCCCCTTCCCCAGAGGCATCACCCTGGTTTACCTCTTCCTAGCACATGCAGGGTTCTAGCACAGGTACAGTTTTAGTTTCAAGGTCAAATAGACTTGGGGCTGTCAGAAGAATCCTGCATGCACCAGAGGTAGTGCCAGAGTCCTCCCATGCTGCCTCTGGATGCAGACCACGAGACCTTCTGGTAATAACTCCTTGCAATAACTCCTCACAAGTTTTCTGACATATTATAGTTTCAGCCCGGTGATTTCTCACCCTCAGCATCTTCCAGAGATGACTTGTGAAAGCCTGCAATGTGTTTTTTTGCAAGGACAAGCCACCACTAGACTCCTTCAGCCTTCAAAGGCTGAAGTGCAGGAAAAAAGAAGGTTCATCACTCTCAGCTTTCTCTATTCAACTCTATTCTCAGTGGGAATAGACATATTCTAAAAGACCCCCATGAATGAGCTCTGTTGGACACTACTATGTTTATAGAGAACACCAGTGTATCTGTCCTGACTGCTTTGGCTCCAAAGATGAAGCTGTTGCTGTGGACAGCAGATTATGCAGGCAATGGAACTAGGAGCCACCTTCACACAACCCAACAGAGGTGCCCTGGTGATGCATGGCAGTTTCTTTTTTTCATGACAGTAGAGACCACAGCCTGGCAGCTCTAAGGGTGTGAACTTCATTGGTCTTCAGAGCCCAGAGGGGATTGTACACACAATTCAACTCTCTACAACCACAGCTCCACCCTCTACACAGACTCACATCACCACAACAGATCAAAGAGCTATATGAGCACAATATAATGTGCCAAGCTCAGTCAAAAATGTTTTCAGAGGGTTGTGATCTGTTGCCAGTTTCTGTGTGCTCCCATTGAAGCGTGTCCCTGTGGTGGTGGAAGGCTCTTGCCCCAGGACAATTAAACAGAGTGCAGTATGTAGTTTGTTAAGCTACATCTGAACTGTGAAATCTGTGATACTTTAAAAGTTTTCCAGTGCCCTGGTAAAATCCATTTGTAATCATATCATAATTCTAGAGATCCTTCCAATAACCCAGACAGATTTTGGTGCACCAGTCAGGAGTTTCTATTCCTAGATCCCTTATACCATTAATTCCAGCTGTGCTGTGTGAATCTTATTAAAAGATTTTTCTCCTTGCACTGGAAGTTCTGCTGAATTTGCCATATTAATGGTCACAGCTGAGATTATAAGATCTTTGTTTATCTCAAGGGAGGCCATACTGAAATTATTCAAGCCAAAATGGCATTGTGTCAGGTCAGATTGCCGCTTGCTTCCAAGTGGTTTGGTCATTCTACCAAAACACACCCTGCGTGCCTTTCTACCTGCAGATTTCTGGGAGCACATGGATGGGGCTATGTCCTGCTGGCTTTTGAACCTCCTGAATTCCCCTTTTTAGACATCCACTTCATGCAGGTCAAAAACTTGAGGTACTTAAACTGACTAAGAACTTGGCCTCTATGAGGCTTTGTGCAGTGCAACACACAGCTCATACACCACATGTGACAGCAGTGCAGTGCAGTGATGCCACCAAGCTCGTCAGCTGGCCTAGTTAACACAGGCCTGGCTTTACACCAAGGTCACTTCCAGTTTGTCCACTGGTAGTTCACAGCACAGACCAGCCCTGCCCTGCAGAAACACATCCTCACTTCCAAGAGGATGGATGGTTGAGAAGACAGCACCAGCCTCGTGGCTTCTCTGTATCCCCTGGAGCCAACAGAGTTTGTGTCCAAGGGGGTCCCAATCATCCCTTTCCACACACGAGTGCTTGTACTCTTTTTGGGGGACCCAGCTTGATGACTGAGTGCATGATAGTGAAGTTGATGTTTTTGCACCCCAGGATTGGCATGTACTTTCCCCTTCTGAAAGCACTCTGAAAATCCAGGGCTAAATTATATTATGGTGCAGGGAACACATCCCAGGCTCATCACTGGTGGTAATAGCAGTCCCTCTGGTCTCATGTACTGCAATTCAATAACCCATTTTTAACAGTTGGTGGTGGTGATCTCACCCATCTGATCCTTCATTTCTGAATGCAGCTAATTAGTTACAATAATTAGCAGAATAACAGCTCTCTATTCCCCACTAGGGTGTACAATAGCCACAATTTTATAACCACCAACTTTACTTTCCATCTTGGCTTCCTGAGAAACAGAGTCCAACACCTTGATTAGAATTAGAGCCTAATGGGTATAAAAAGCAGAATAAAACAGTAATTCAGCAAGGCAGACTGTTAACACCATTTCAGTCCTTTCTCCTTCTTACAGATACAGTGCTCTGTACCTAGCACAGGGCTCACACAGACCCCAATCCTGCAAGCTCTGTGGCAGCATTTGCAGGGTCTGGCTGTAAGACAACAACCACTTCCAGTGAAAATCAAGTTCTGAATCCCTGCCAACACTAAGTGAGCCAGAATCATCTCTCTCAGAGGCAAGAAAGGACAGTAAATCTTTAAACTTGTTTTTGCTGTTTTTTGCTTAGCAGACACACACTGCCAAGGTGTGTCCTCTAAGATTAAGGTTTTAATTTCACTTCTCAAGTTTATTAAATATGGGTTTTGACAGTGACAGCCCTCTCACAGGCCTCTCCATATGGCAGCTTTTATATCACATAGAGCAGTGGGCTTCTTTTAGAGGAAACCCCAGTTCCACTGCTGTTTTCTGCTTTGAATCTCCCTCCCTACCAAAGCAGACACAATGCTTTACCACAAAAATCTTTTCAGATTACTAAACACAAAGAGAGCCTATTCAGAACAACAAACCCCTTGCATCAATTGGGGAATGTTTCTACCAGCGCCAAGGATATTCCTCGGATATCAAAACCCACTCTTCCAAATCTATTGTGTGTGTAGGCAGTGAGTGAACTTTCCAGCTCCTTAACTTTACATCCCACTGATGTCTGTCATAAAACTTGAAAAATTATGTTTAACAACAATATATTCTTTGTGTCCAAAATTTCCTGAATTCTTTCCCTCTCCAAGGACATGTGAATGACAAGCAATATTTTTTGAGTCTCTCTAGTTTATTTTTCCCTGCCTCTTTGTCTCTTGCTTGATGGCAGACTGTCTACCTCTACTGGGACATGGTTATTCCCTACTACAATCAATTCTAATATCATTGAATATTATTATAAATTGAATGGAAACTAGGGAATATGAGAAAATAAGCATGCACAATATAGGACAAGGCAAAGTTCTGCAGTTCCTAAGTCCCAGTAAACTCCTGTGAACTTACACATAAGAGAAAGGCCTAAGAAAGAACTGAAGTCCTGGTTATGCTTTCAAAACCTTGTACAGAAAGTGTACATTTGCTTCCTCCAAAAGGACAGTCAGTCTCCTCTGCTCGACGACCTCTTGAGTGGAGGAGTTAAGGACCTCCCCAAACTGCAATGTGTAACATCCAAGTGTGGAAGGCCCTGGTTAGCAGAGGAACACAACAAACCCACGGAGATTATCAGGAAAGCTAATACAGCTTTTGCTGTGAATCCCGACTGCAATCTTCCCTGCAACAGGATTCCAATGTGTTTCTTTCTGGACAGACATCATATATAGATGCTCATGTGAGCTTGAGTGGAAGATCAAACTGAGGTGAGAGTACCCACTGCCAGCATCAGGGCAAGTGAAGACCTTCACGCTGACGTCTGGTGTCAGAGAGGCTGGGGAGTGGAAAATGAGACTGATTAAGGACAACGGGATTCAGTCATTGTCTCCAAGTGGTTCAGATTTCCTCAGACTGCAAAGGTAGAGCTGTAATTTAAGTTCAACAACACAGTGCAAATTCCTAGAAATGCCACAGACACTTAGCAGGGCTTGTAGGCTTCAAATACAGATAGCTATTCCCCAGTGACACACAGCATCTATTCCCCAGTTCTCTGAAACAGAACCACCATAAATGGTAACAAATGACACTGAACATGAAGCTGCAAAACGTGGGATGTTATTTAACATCGACCGCTCCAAATAATTAAGGGAGCACAATTACTTAAACATGCTTGTGATGTAAACAACCATGCAAATTGCATTTCTAACTACTATGACTGTACCCACAGGTAATTAGAAGCAGCAATTTATTACTCAGTGCAATAATTAGAAGTAATTACCTACAAGAAGCAATTAGAAATAGTAATAGTAATTCATTTCTTAATGCAATGAGCTTCTTTTGCAGCATGTGTGTGTGTGCATCTATGTTCACATGGATACTCATCATTGATATATAGAATATTTTGGGTTGGAAAGAACTTCTAAAGGTCATTTAGTCCAACTTCCCTGCAATGAGCAAGTACATCTTCAACTAGGTTAGTCTGCTAATCTACGCCAACCTGATCTGAATGTTTCCACCGATGGGGCACCTCCCCCATCTCCAGGCAACCTGCTTCAGTGTTTCACCCTGCTGCACACTTAGTGTGTTACTTCAGAAAATACATTTATTCAGGGCTTCTGATTCTGTCTCGCATGGAAATTACCCTAATGTATGGGTAAAATTGATTATAACTCTATACTAAATATCTCCAGACATTATTTTTCAAGAAGCAAATATCCTCCAGTCAATATGTTGGCTTTTTTCTTTCTATGGTCAAACAGTGCATGGACAGCCTCAATGAAAAAATCTATAACAATAACCAGATCCAAGACAATTTTCATCTTTTCATTTGCTCACAACTTCCCATGGAATAGCAGGTACAGGTGAAGCACTGGAATAGAACCTAGAGTTCATTAACAGCAACACATAATAATTTTGGAAAAATCATAAATTATCTGTACCCTGGCATAACTATTGTGTACTTTTTAGAATTTTAGGATGTTCCCTGGCCTAAATTAATGGGTTAGAGGAAAATAAGAAAGCTGCGCAGGCAGTCTAGTGAAAACGTGTTGTGCACTTTGTAGACATTCAAAGGCTGAGCAAGCTGGGGGTGTATAGCCTGGAGGAAAGGAGAGTCAGAGGGGATTGTATTACTCTCTACAACTCTCTGAAAGGAGACTGTAGCCGGGTGAGGGTTGGCCTCTTCTGCCAAGGAACAAGCAATAGGACAAGAGAAAATGGCCTCAAGATTTGCCAGGTAAGGTTTAGATTGGATATTAGAAAAAAATTCTTCATGGAAAGGGTTGTCAAGCATTGAACCAAGCTGCCCAGGGAAGTGGTGGGGTAATATCCCTGGAAGTATTTAAATGATGTGTAGATGTGGCACTGGGGGTGATGGTTCAGTGCTGGGTTAATGGTTGGATTCAATGATCTTTGAGTTTTTTTCCAACCTCAATGATTCCATGATTCTATAACAAGCTCTTTGTATCAAGCACCCACTTCCTACCTCAGGAGGTCACAAACCTTAGCAGAATACAGCAAGGAGAACCAGTCAGGTTTCCAGGAGGCAAACAGGGTTTGCCTCAGGAAATACAAACAACTCATGGCTGTTTATAGGGAAACCAGATGAAAGACAAACACCATGTCAAAAGCAGAAAACACTGGGCTAGTCCCAATCCAAGAACAGTGAGACTAGGAATTAACAAATACAAATTAAAATGACCATAGCAGAAAGGGAGATCTATTTCCTGATTGTCAAGTTGTTGCCTTCAGTCCAATGTTTAGGCACTCATGCTAAAACAATCTTCCCAAGTGGAATTCCCTAGAAAAGTAGGAAAAGCAGTCAGAATATACTTTTTCACCATATTCCTTTTCTTGTTTAACTGTAACCATGATCATTTTTGCTGATGTGCAGTGAAGCACAAGAAAAGTGAAAGGAGACTCCAGTTTTGTTCACTGATTTTTTTTATCATTATTTATCCTTATTTCATTTCAGCTGTTGTACTTTCACTGTAATTTTTGATAACCAGAGAAAAACAACAGCTCTGCCAAAGACGTCCTGGATCCGAAAATTATCCCAGATAGGGAAAGAACAGGGATATTCACTGAAAGGTCATCATGATCTGAAGCTGTGGTATGGCTGCCACTGAAATGAAAAGCTGCAGTCTGTTGCCAGTGTTCCTGCCCATGTCAGAGACAGTGGAACTAGATGATCTTTAAGGTCACTTCCAACTCAGACCATTCTGTTTCCACCATAACAAGTTTATAACAGTAGAAAAGAGTCATTGCTCATGTCCTGGTGAGCACTGACAGTCTCCAACAAGGATCAAGCACAATTTTCCTAAATGCACTATTAATGGATAATTCCTAATTTCCTAGAACTAGATGGCTTTTAGGGTCCCTCCCAATCCAAATCATCCTATGATTTCAATATCTCTATGAATTTAATAGAGTTGCCCTCTGGAGATTCTTTTCCTTCTCCTAAGATTCCTTTAGTCCAATCCCAGGGTTGTAAGGGCAACTCTAAAAACAATCTCAGCTAGATTTCAATTTTTAGGCATCTTGTGTGCTCTAATAAAAGCAAGAGAGAAATTTCATGCCTAGCTGGACAATGTCTAGTCCTCAGGCTGCAGGTGATACAGTAAGAAGAATGGAGGGTAGAACAGCAGTTAATCATTGCCCTCACCTGCACATATAACAGGAATCCAAAATTTCAATGGGAGCATTATTTTATGTCAGTGAGGTTGTCAGTTCCACAGACAGCATTTTTCTTTTGTTTCTGGAAGAGTGAGGTCAAGAGAAGATGGACTTTGGCCAAAGGCTTTAGTCAGCATAAGTTGTGAAACTGCCTTTTTATGCAGTAAGCGTGATACACTACAATCATGCTGAGAAAGAGATGGTTCACCCCACTTGTTATCTTAGTGGCAAAGTATAACAAAGTTCAAATGACAACTAAAGTCTCTACTTTCCTTTAGTCTTACTGGTACTGTTCAAGCAAAGAACAAGCAGCTTTTCTATGTGAAAGGATTTCCGAGAACTAAGGACACTGGATTCCCACAGCAAGAGAGAAAGCTGGGAAAATCTCACTTGTGCACTTGAATCATAGAATGGCTCAGGTTGAAAGGATCTGAAGGACCATCATGCTCCACCTCCCTGCCATGGGCAGGAACACCTTTTGCTGCACCAGTTGCTCAGAGCCTGATCCAGCCTGGCCTTGAATGCTTCCAGGCATGGGGTCTCCACTGTTTATGGGAGCATCAGTTCCTCCCATGGTGGAGGTATCAACCCAGACAGAGCTTCAGGCTGTGGACACAGCCCTGGAAGTCTCAGCCTGCAGGACATACAGCAATGAGTGGGGAAAGACAGTGTTTCCTGTGAGGAGTGATGGACACAGTTGACAAGTCAAGGACTTGGGATGATATGAACAAAAGAGAAAAAAAAATCAACAAACAGGACTTAAGTAGGAGCACTTAAAACATTTGCATGTAAGCAAGGAAGAGCCTGCAAGGCGTGATTATGGGAAAAAACCAGTCTTTTGCAGGAAAAGGGAGTTCCCCTCTGCATACCAACAAACATTTTCATACTGTGAGGGTGACCAAGCACTCTAAAATGTTGCCCACAGAGGGAGTAGAGTGTCCCTGCTTGGAGATATTCAAAATCCACCTGGGTATAGCCTTGGGCAGCCAGCTCTGTGAGGTCCTGCTTGAGCAGGAAGGATTAGGCCAGATGACCTCTAGAGGTGCCTTCCAACCTCAACTGCTCTGGAATTATGTGAATCATTATATAATCAGTTTTGAAAGCTGTGAACTACTTTCAGTGTTTGAATACAAAATATTATTTGGACTGAGTTATTTCTCTTTAATGAACAACAAAGGGTGCTTAACTAGATGGCTTCACTGTCATCTAAAAGAGAAAGCCTTCAGACCTGTTCAGATTTCATTTAGCAAACACCCATATTCTGTTCCTGATGACACTAAAATCAGTGGTAAGATTACCATCCATGTCAGACATGACCCTCCATATAAGCCAATTAGAACAGCCTTGGCATCAAAGTCACACCAGAACAAGTAGATGAATGAAGATGAGCACCATGGTTTAATCATAAATCATAGCCAGGAGGAGAAGCAGGCACACTGTATTCAGCCAGCTTTCCTATAGCACAGAGAATTAAGAAACCTGCTGTTCAAATTCCACCATGCTTGGGTAAATAAATGACTCCTCACTGGTATTTACATTCCTACAAGGTTTACAAAGCAAGACACCTCAATAGAAATAGGTGGAATCTTCACAGATTCACACCAGTAACTCTTAAGCTCCTCAGCCAGTTTCTGTGATCAAAGGCAATCTGCTATGTATCCACAACAAAAAAGTCCTAGAAATCATAGTCATTGGAGATGAGATTAAAAGGTGAAGATAGATGCAAAGACTGCAAACAAATGTTACTGTCAGTTGCTAGGTCACTCATTATCAAATCTATTCCAAAATCAGGCTCCATTAAGCTACTGCTCACAAATTATTGTTTACAGATTTTTATTTTTGTCTTATTGTAAACAAGATCATGAACTTAATTAGATATTTACATTCATGTCTTACCTGAGTGAAATGGGCCTTTGGCTTTTAACTAATGAATAGCATTTTATTTGGGTCACTTTTACTAAAGCAATATAGAGTAATCATATTTACTGAGTGAGAAATGGTTAAGTGACTGTCAGTAGAAACCTGGCATTAAAAAGGACTGACCCTGCTTTTGTGGATGCTCCATCCTGCAAGAATTTAGGCATGACCTTCCATGGCGCTTACCTGAACCTGAGCAGACATATCAAAGTGTGAGTTTTGTGAACATTTTAATTTGAATCAGAAGGCAGTTCATGGATTGATTCTCCAGATCAGTCTCATTTCTCTGCTTTCTCTCCAATCTAGAGCTGTTACAGAGCACATAGACTGAGTTCCTGGTGAAACTAAAGCAGATGCTGGGCTTTAAGAGTGCACCTGCCTAATGCACTCCAACCTCCAATGGACATTCAATCCATGGAAACAGGTGGGAGCTAATCCAAAACAGCCTGTGCACCCTGAGGAATATAGAGGGTGAACAATGGGTCTTTGGCATTCAGTGTTCCATTCTACAGATCTGCTCCTATTGCACCATACTGCTTGAAAATGTAAGTATAACTCCTGTGACTGCAAGACTGGGGCCTAAGATGAAACATCTCTGTCAACAGGGCCTGAAAATGAATATTTATCATGTATATGCCATTGAACTTCATATAAATGGGGTATGACCTAGAGAGTTCTGGCTCTCTAGAATGGAGTTTTACACTTACTGCTTACATATAAGACTCAACTCAGAGATTCCTCAAATTTCAAAAGCTCTGATTTTCGAAAGTGCTGTCTGTTTGTCACACACTGACAAACACATGCATGTTCACATAAACACATCCAAATATTTATAAAGAGCGATATTTAAGAAGTCATTACTGTTGTCACCTGGATCTTCTACTTCAGATGTCAAATAGCTCACTACACCATATACACCATTTTCATATTAGATATTTCATTTATGAAAATGTTTTTCTAATAATACAATTGGTTTATTTTCTCCTTCATAAAAGAGCAAAGAGAACTCTTTTGTTTTGTCTTTTGTTAACACCAGGTTAAGATGAATACAGTAATGGCAGCATTGCTGTTCTGATATAAACACAATTTAGCTACATGAAACAGAAACTCCTTCCTAATGAGGATTTTATTTCTGCCACTTCAGGCAAAGAATCATTTTGTTAACAATCCACCAAGACCACTGTTTTGATATTAACAAGTCTAAAATCCATTATCTGGCTAGAAAACTAAGGGACACCAAATCCTGCAATGATTTTACACTCTCAGAAAAAAAAAATTTATCACAATTTTATTAACTCATCAGAGAATCTGGAAGGAAAGGTATCTGGAATGTTTTCATGAAAATCTTGATAAAAAGCGCCCTCATTGTCACCTTGTTCAAATTAATTGGCATAGTGGGCTGTGTGAGTGTTTTACTCCTACTTGTGCCTATTGCTGGGAGCTCATTATGCTCTACTTAAAGGTGGCTCCTGGGGAAAAGAAAAACAGCAAAATTTTAAAGCACCACAGTTTTTAGTTCTATTCCTGTTATATACAGCACACACAACTGTTCTGTCTTGGCTGCCATGTCACTGTAACTCCTTTGAAATCACCAGTGTTAATCAAGCACATCTTCACTGGCCCGACCTTGGGGACTTGCAAGGGGTTGCAGTCCCATCCCCACCACTGTCCCCTCTACCCAGAGCAGCCTCATCACCTGAACACACACCAGGAGACAGGCAGGGCAGCATTCCTGCCTCCTCCATGCCCTGGTAGGAGGTATCATATGCTCTTGGCACAGTAGGATTTGCAATACAGCTGCAGCTCCATCATACGTCCTGCACACGCAGAGTTCATGGAGAGAGCCAAAGTGACAAGCCTTCACCCAGCCTTCTTCCTTCTCCATGCTCTCCATAAACCCAGAACTGATAGTTGTTACAGAACAAAATGGATGCAGATTTGCTACTGCATTTTTTGTTGAAATTTTACTGGTTTTTAAATTAAATATACTTTTTTTTCACTTATGCATCCAGGATTTTATCAAAACCCACTCTTTTAGCTCAAAAGTCAAAATGCTCAAAGTTCTCTGTTGTCAACAACAACAAAAACACAGGAAAGTGTACTTTTTGTTTCAGTGGCACTGGATTTTGCTGGAAAAAACATATGCATGTAGACTCAAACTGTCCCAGTTTATGGCTAAATCCAGCAGATTTTTTTTTTCCATTTAAAGGAGAATCCAGCCTACCTGCAGGCATTTGTAGCAGATGAGGAAAATATTCAATCAAAAGGCAAATGAAACATCAAGGGAGCCAGCAGAGCTAGAGAAATCCCTAATGCTTTGCTTGACTAACATTCCTCAGAAATCACTGATCTAGGGTCTTACAGGACTTAACCACAGGAGCCAGAGAAGCACAATATGATCATGTAAATTTGTACACTAGCTAAGGATCAAGTGAGGTTTCAAGCTCTATGGAAGCTTTTCTCATTCAGCCCCTGGAACTGTTGCTTTTCCACCAGCTCTGGCCACTAAAGCAAACTTCAGGATTACCTGGCAGAGACTAATGTGAAGCTACAGCAGGAGCAAGTACCACACAGAATAGGCACCATGGCCTTTGGGAGTAGTAATTTATTTTCTTGGAAGCCTGATTTTGTTTGCTATCCCTTAGAAAAATTGATAGAACACAAAGTTCTAGTACCTCCAGTCCTGAATCATTATTTTCTTGCAACCCATGGTGCTTTAATGGTGCCTAGTTCTGTCCCTTCACTGGAAGTGCTATGTGAGGATTACCTGCAATTTAAACAATATTAGCACTAATATTGCATACCTGCTGCTCTATGAAGAGAGGCCTCAGGGGGAAGGCTTAGCAAGCAAAATTTCTTCTGCAGATGCATCACTTGCCTGTGAGCTCTGTGAGCTGCTATTCTTGTTATTAAGCAGGAATGCCATTTACCAAGCTTGACTATCAGAAAGAGCTAGAAGTTATCCATCAGTCAAAGTCAAATCAATGTCCATCAGTCAGCACTTTGGCTGGCACCTCCATGTTGACTGTGAAATGAGTGAATGAAAATTGAGAGGCATTTATTGGTTGTAAATGACAAGGGGAAGACAGGGAGTGATAACAGTGCACCTTGGACATAGCCCACATTAGGTAAGGGCAAGGTACCTGGTGAATTCTCCCCCATGGTTTTAATGGTCGTAGGACTTTTTGTTCTTGTCTTCCTGCTCTTTGCTCTTGTGCTGTGCATAATTCAGCAGCAGCTAGGCTTGGCTCCAGCCACATCAGGGTTTCAGAGAAGAATAAGGAAGGGCATGTGTTGTCAGTGAAATCTAAGATTTCAAATAACTTATTCATAGAATGGCTTGAGTTGGAAGAGAGTTGCAAGATCATCTAGTTCTAAGCCCCCTGCTATGGACAGGGCTGCCACCACTGCATCAGGTTGCATTTCTTAGAGAAAGTGCAGTCAGCTTTCACCCATCTCAAATTCTGTAAAGAATTACAAATTAAATTTGTGGAGATAGAGAACATCACAGAAGACCACCCTTGAAGGTAAGGACCTAGAAAAGTTGAAACAGTAGTAATGAAAAGAAGGAGTAAGAGGCTGGAAGAAGGCATCCCACAAAAGCAGAGTTCTTCAGAAATAAATCCATGCCACCAGTTATAAAGGATGAAAAGAGGAGTCGTCAACAATACAAAAGTGGAGGAGACTGTCAGCGAGGCAAGAGGAAAACCTTGAGAACTAGTTAAAAGAATAAATGATCATAAAAGGTAGGCCAACAAGGTCCAGGAAGACACAGTGTGTGTCTAGCAATGAGTTATAAACTGTCATAAAAGCAGGTGCTGCCAAAGATGTCCTGGTGCCCACAAAAGAAAGCAAAAGCAGTCATAGGATGCATTAACTGAAGTATTTCCAATGGATCTGACAAATATTAACCACATTGTATGGGATTTTAGAGGGATCTTATTAGGAGTAATATGTACTGTATTGGTAATCCAGTCTCAGGTCAATTAATTCAGACTAAAGCAATGCAGATTGGTGAGGGAAATGAGAAGCTTGTCTTACGAGAGAAGCCTGGGAGACCTTGGGTTTTTTAGCTTCCTAGATGACAGCTGAGATGGATTGGTTTGCTTTATACAGACATTTTAAGGAAATAAGTACCAGAAGAGCTATTTAAACCATAGCAAAAAAAAAAAAAAAAAAAAAAAAAAAAAAAAAAAAAAAAAAAAAGAAAAAAAAAAAAAAAAATAAAAAAGAAAAAAAAAAAAAAAAAAATAAAAAAAAAAAAAAAAAAAAAAAAAAAAAAAAAAAAAAAAAAAAAAAAAAAAAGGCAGCAGAATGAAAGGATTTAAACAGGTAATGAACAAATGGAAACTACAATTTAGGAGTTTTCTAACAAATGGAAAGTAGAAATTCTGGAACAGTCTTGCCACAGGAACAACAGTAGTAAAATATTACTTGATTTTCAAATAAGAGGATATTTTTCTAAATAGGGTAGATATACCATGGCTGCATGCAATAACAGACGCCAGTGGTCAGAGTCTCCTGCACTTCCTTCCTGTCCTGTGGTCTCATGAATCCTCAGTTAGTAATATCTATGTAATTTGTACTGTGGCTGGGGACCCGTCAAAAGCCTGTGTTCTCCAGGCTGTGTAAACTGCTGACGAAAAATAGGAAGTCACAGTGGCTCTTCCATGACTTCCCATTTCCCTCATGCTGGTTCTATGACCCAAAAAGGATTCTGCCTCAAAGTTCACAATTCAATTGTGGCAGGCAAAAATACACCAAATCCCATTATCATAAGAAGTGAAAACTGGAAGGTGTCAGAGTTCAGGGCACTCCTCTGACTGCCCTGGAGGGTTTGAGATCCTGGCAGGGGGTCAGAGACCCCCCTGCACAGAGCCCCAGAGAGACACTGTCCTGGATCTCAGTCCATGGAAAAGCTTTCAGCTTGTGAAATGAGTTACAAGTCACGAGAATGTAAGAAAAATAGTAGTAATAGTAGTAGTTAAGTAATCACGGGGTGCAAATGTAGAATATTAGGATTTTTAGAAAGGGGTCAAANTAATAAACAACAAGAAAGAAAACCTGAAATGGCGGCTTCTGACTCTTCTTCTACTGTACCACGGGGCACACAGGGAAAAAAAAGACTCTTATCTGTCATATCTTGGGAAACAAATCCTAAGAGGAAGGGACCTTAGGGAGTCCAACATTTAGCCCAAACCAGATTTAGCTTTAAGATCACACAGTGTTGTCAGGTTTTTAGCCGGTTGGGTCTTGAAAACCCATAAGCAGAGGAGCTGTAGAATATCTTTGGATAACTTGCTTCACTGCTTGACTGCCCTCATGGGAAAAAAGCTTCTCCCTTGCGAACAGCATGAACCTCTTCTGTTCCAGTTTATTCCTCTTGATTCTCATTTTCACACCATGCATTGCCATGAAGAGCATCTTCTCAGGCTCCACCTTCTCAGCAACCTCCCCATAGGTACCAAGGGACCTCTTTCAGGTCCCTCAAAGCTTTCATTTCCTCAGAGTGAACAAGACCAGATCCCTCAGCTTGTCCACATATGGCATGTGCTCCAATTCCTACGCATCTTGAGGATCCTTCTTCTGACATTTTATTATTTTAAGGTGTCAAGAACAACATGTACAAGATGGCCACTCTCTAGATAAACTTCTTATGCAGGTGGCCAAGAGGAGAAACTCTAACTGCACTTCTACACCAGTCAAGTACTTCTCGTGCATAAAAGAGGAAAGGACCTGCTGCACGTCCCATCCTTCCAAGCAATGTCCTGTAACTCCTACTCCCAAGAGGCCTTCCTCAAAATCCAGCATTTTGGCATTGTGCTTCATTAGAAGAAAGGAGAATGCATTGTGTGGCACAGCCCTGATCACTTGTGTTTTCCTGCAAAACAAAGAGCAAGCATGGAATTCCGGCTGACGTCTTTGAGCAGAGAACAGAGCCAAGGAGACAAGAATATGGGATTTGGAGGACATTCACATTTTAAGCGTTCTTCAGTTAAGATCCTAATTACCCTTGAAAATAAAAACCCCAGTACTGAATTCAGGAGAAAAAAAATCACACTTCTAGATCAAATCAAGTAATCCAAAATACCTACCTGTTCAGAAGCAGTCAACTCCAGCGATCAAATAGCTAGAGATGCCACTGCCTTTTGGCAGAAGACAAATCTACATAGGTTTAAGAATTATAAAATTGGGAACCTTCAAACTAAAAGTATACAGATTTTCTTACCTCTGTAATTAAACCTGATAAACCTCCACATTCACTTAAGTATATAAGATAAAAGAACAAATAAAGAACTCAAAACATTTCACATCACAGCAGATGCTGACTACACTACAGAGTCCTGTCTCAGTTCTTTTCATTAGAGTTCAGCAACTTCTGGTTTCAATATTTCAGCTCTTCCTTTGCTCTTGCCTGTTACACCTACAGAAACACTGCAAGCCTTGAAGCACTATGTGAAACATTAGACATAGTTTATGAGGACAGCAACTGGTAATTTGGAATTCAGAAATGAGACCAGATTGAGCTGTTCCTTCTCCTCCCTCTAAAGGCTACAGCTGCTTCTGCCAGGGAGAGCAGGGCTTTGGTGAACATTGCAGCTGTGGCACAGATATTGCCATCTGCACAACCACAGGTGGCTGCACAATTAGCCAAGCACATTTCCAGTGTTACACAGAACCACCTTCCCACTGCCTCCCTTTCCAATGTGCATCTGCTCACTGCTACAATTAACTAGAAACAAATCTGTTCCTTAGCTATGTCAGTTTACTTGCTTATGTCCCATCATGCAAATACTTGTGGGATATTACCAATGGTGATGCCTCAAAAGTCCTGAATTACAAGCCAGTATTACTTCAGAACAGTCCTCCCTTCTAAAGGTTGAAGTTTAGGAAGTATTTCCATTAGTAATCCTTGTTACCAATGGTTTGCAATGGAAAGATTAAAAAACTGACATAAAAAAGCCAAAATATTAACCAACAGGCAAAATGATCCAGAGCAGAGCTTTTCTATACTGAAGAGCAATGCAGTCACTTTCACTAGATGGTTCTTGAATTTTCTAAAATATTAGACTTGGAAGACTAGGAAAAGCCACATAGCCAAATCACTCTGTAATAGCAAAATTTTCTGCCTTCCCAGCATTCCTGACATCTGATCCCAATCCAGTTCTAAAAATAGATGAAAGCAAAAGAGTGAAAACAAACCTTTTTGTTTATCCTACTTTTTTTTTCTTTTGAGTCTCCTTCAAAGCATAAAAGGTGAGATTAACTTAGAGGATGTAGAAATCACAACTTGTCTTGGCATGGCATTGTATTGGAAGGAATAGAATTGATTATCAGGATCAAAGCACCAATGCTCTCAACTAAATCATGTTCTGGATGCAGAGATTTGGTATGAACTATTCTTTCAGACAGAAAAAAAAAAAATGTAATGTAATACAGTCATTTAACAGAGGATGTTACAGAGAGGCTGAAGGCTCCAAACCTACAGAGGCATAGTCTATTAGTTGTAGGAAATATCAAGATAACTGAAATGTTACTTTAGTGGGGTTCTGGGGGAAAAAAAGCCAACCAAGGAACCAACAGACCAAACAAAACACCAACCAACCCAGACCAGTAATGGGTATGTCCATGCGGATATTCAAAAAGCCAGATATGATTCCATCCAAGCCCCAAGACTAACCCCAGCCTCCATTCTCCTCCTTATAGCTGCAGTAACTGCACCTCTTAAATCAGTCTCATCATGTGGACACAGAGGGAAGAATGGAGCCCCAAGCCCAGCCATGATCTTTTCTTCTGCCTCTTCAATGGGGCACGTCAGCTTCTCCTGTTTCCAGGGACCTACATCTGAGCCTGTGCAATTGGACTTACCTCATACATAGAGAAAGCTCATAAGAATACACTCATGAAGGACTGGAAGTACTCCATTCCTCTAAAAACCAGCATGCAGGCCATGGAGACAGGATGGTAGAACAAAAGCACACAACAAACTCCGCTTCCCTGGTCTGCCATTACAAGAGGCAAATCTGCTCACAGAGGTGGGGAGCAAGTTATGAAGCTCTCAGCCCAAGTCTTTTACAATATGTTCATATATGCCTCAAACTGTGCAGAGCCACCCAAGGAGTTCTGAAAAGAAGGCTGAGATCTCTGCTGCTGCAGAGATTGCATTTGAGCTCTCTCTGCATGCAGGTCTCATAATGGTGATAAAACACATAAAACACCTCCTTTGATATGGGAGGACCAGCTGTTTCAAATGACATCAAAACTTACTTGCAGCACTACTGTTCTTGCTGTGTTCTAGACATTCTTGGCCTGAAGACATTGAGTTTTTTAATATAAACTGTTGTTCAAAAAACTTGTTTACTGTGCCATTCAATTGTCAACAAATAAAGCAAGACAGAGGTAAATTTAAAGAACACATGTTAAAATATTTACAATTGCATTAGATAGAGCTCCAACTAACAATGCAATATTCTTCTGCTTCATTTACTCAGTGCTCAGTAGTCTACTGCATAACAGTAGCATCTGGCTGTGTTGAGAACTTTTTGCGAGACCTCAGAGGTGAACACTCAAACAATAAAACAAATATCCCACATTGCAAGCTTAGATGCTAAAGCCAAGTCTAAACCCAAATATATGACTAACAGCAAAAAACATTTTTCCAGACTCTTGGACAAATTGTAGGACAGCAATGTCTTTCACGGTGTGCTATTTAACTATAACAGCCATGCAGATCTCTCCTTCCTTTGCCCCATAAAACTCACACTGGCTCCATCAGTGTACCTGCAGATCAGAAATGACAAAGCTAAACGAGGAGGCAAAGTTTCACTTGGCGTCTGCCATCGCTCGCAAACTGGGAATATGGAAACCAGAGGGGGTGAGTATTCCCAAAGGAGTAGGGAGTGTCTATCTTGTCTTTCTTCCTCCTAGAAGCAGCAGAGTATTTTGTGAACCTTTGCAGAGAAAAGGCTTCTCACCATTACAGCTTATTCCAGGGGAATTAGTAGGCCTGGGAGTGTCATTCTGCAAGAAACATGAAGGCCAAAAATATGAGGACAACATTGCCCCAGCCTCAAAAGCATGCTGCTCTTATTGTAATAATGGGCTCCCCCAGAAAACACTGCCCACATTTTCTGGCTAGTCCTGGTTAGACCAAGAGGAATTAAATACATGATTAGAAGGACTGAGCACTTCCAAGTCAATACCTGAACTGATTGGATTAGTGAACCAACCAAAATCTTAAATAAATTCTCCGTTTTCCCATGATGATAGGAGACAAATAGGAACAATTAAAAAATATTTTGTGGATAAAGATCAGGAAGAGCAATTAGCCAAAAATCTAAATAATGATTTATTGACTGAGTGAAATTATCATTATTCCTGATAGGGAAGGAAGGGAAGGAAACAAGGCTGGGTATGTGCACTGCCATGTAGAATCGGCTGTTTGAGTAATCCAGGACAGACCAACAACTTTTGCAGTGTCTGAGGAAGGTTACATGGAAATTCACTGAGTTTGGAGAATGGGCATCTTTGTTCTTGAAAGAAGAACAACCTGCAACCTGCTTGATGCTGCAATTTCCTACATTTCAAGAGAGAATTTTGTTGTTTTTTTCTTGGTAGCTTTTGCAAATATCTGGTGTCCTTGTTGTGAGGGGAGGAAATGATTAAACCAAAGAATTGAAGAATAACTACAGTTTTCCACAGAGATGGATGTGAATGGGGGATGCAGAGACTAACAAATTATTAGAAAACTCCTGGGGGGAAAACACAGCCTGGCCCAGGTGCAGAGACAGAGACACCCTGCAAGCCCTGACATCTGCCTACAAAAAGGGAAAACTCCCAGAGCAAGGAGTGTTAAACCTTGCAAGAAGTGAGAGACACCTGTCTCTATCACTGTTTAGCTGCCTAAAAACAAAAAAGTACATGGCAGATGCAGCTGCACCAGCTGAGCCTACCTCTGCACTCAAAGTTGCCTTTTGAGTGAGGGCAGGGCAAGAAAAGTTTTGGAAGTTTTCATGACAGCTG
This sequence comes from Nicator chloris, assembly GCA_013400495.1. NCBI lineage: Eukaryota > Metazoa > Chordata > Aves > Passeriformes > Pycnonotidae > Nicator > Nicator chloris. The sequence goes on from WAAE01008600.1 coordinate 41,209, forward strand.
CAGATCAGATTTCTTTAGAGCAAGCTCCACCACATAAAAGATGCTCACTGGCATAGTTTCTCTAGCCTGCACTGTCACTTGGGTGACAAAGACAGCATACTGAGTGTTACCCAATACCATTCTGCTGGTGGCAAACCTACCCTAGAATTTCGTCCTGAATGCTAAATGGTGGCTTTTCTCTGGAATCTGAGTGATTCCGTTTCACACCTTGTGCCTCCTCCTTCTGCTGACATTTACCTGCTACAAAAACACATACAGCAGTACCATGAGTACAAAGTAATTCCTCTGGCAGCTTACTATGAGCCAACCTATATCTATTCAGACAAGCACTGCTCTTGCTTAACTCCCACAGCTTTTAGAGTCTTGAAGCCTTGTTGGATCCAACTTCCTGGGCAAAATTACTCTCTGATGATAAATATAGGTCACAAGCTACTGGGCCTCCAAGGGAGGGAAGATGACCCCACCAGACACCTTTGCTCAGGTGTAGCTGGCTGTGATCACACAGAAGGTGGCAGCCCACATCTGTGAGCAAGAGATGCAAACAGTAGAGAGTAAAAAAATCTGCTCTTAACCTCATTGTGGCCATTTGAAACCTTTCCCACTGGCTTTCTGAAGCTTCCTGTAAAACTGGGTATGGGGTGCTGTAAAATCAGAATCTCCACTGTCAGATAAGAAATGGTAAAACAAATCACTGAGCCAAACAGAAAATGGTTATTCCTTACTCTTATATATGCAATTCCTCTTCCTAGCCACACCCCCCGCAAAACAAAAAATGAACGAAAATACTAACCCTACAGCTGTTTAAACTGCTGTTTGCTTTGAACTGGGCATCAAAAATTAACTGGTGTTCTCAATGCATCCTGTTTTCTGGGCTGTTTTGCCAAGAGTGGGCCATGCCAGTGCCCCCACTGTGGCAGTAGCCTCTGTGAGTCAACCCAACCAGAACCAGCCCTGGCTCACACTTGCTCTGCATCACTGCAAAATCCCCACTTCCCCTGTGAACAGACACAGCAGCAGGTTGAGCAGATGCTCAGTCAGAGCCTTCAAATTTCTAAATAAATGCTTTTCTTGTCTGTGATGTTCTTTCAGAAGCAGTACAAATACAGATTCAAGGATGACAGCTAAACAGCCTTTCGGCAGGTTCCACTTAGCACTTGTTCTAAATTGAATTTTATGTGTTTGCGTTATACACAATTGGGGCAGGGGAAAAAAAAAAAAGGAAGCCATCAGCAGAAAAATCTTTCTTAACTAAATTCTACTCTTTTTTTCTATCTGTAAGTGAAGCCATTCACTTCTGTGAAACACTGGCAACAATTGCTTTGCACCACTTCACAAGTAAATTGAAATCCTCATGAACTGGAGAAAAATATGAAAAAAAAGTTACTTACCAGTGTAATCAAATTCTCGATTAAATCAGAGACAAGTGTGAAGTGAAAGTGAGTGCAATTGAGCTATATCACAGCCATGAGGTTTAGGGAACTCATCCTGTGTTCCTCAGCAGAACACGGAGCCAGTGGAGGCTTAGTGACTGCCACAAAAGGTGGGCTTGAAACAGATGTGAGTGGTTGACAGTTCATGGCCTCTGAAATGCAAGAGGTCAGGCTAGATAATCAGAAGGGACTCTTTACCATAGAAATGTATTAATTTATGATAACATTGCTCTTAGATTAGCCACAAGGCCTATCAGGTCATGGAATATGCTGATAAACTTGACAAGTAATCAGAATATATGATTATTGGAAAATGTTTACAGTTGTTAGAAATGAACCAAAGGTGCTCATACATGGTTATTGAAGACTTGGCTTTATGACACCAGATAATTAAAGCATTACCCATTTAGCCTTTATGGCCAGTATATTACCATTTATTTTTCAAATGCTTCAAGCTACTCAATATGATGAGGAATTAATAACAAAAGAAATAAAGCAGTAAGATAATTCTACTGAGCCAAGTTTCACATATATAATTGATGTTCATTCCATTACCAGAGGCCAAATGCTCCTCATTTCACTGACATGAATAGCCCCATTGATATAGTGCAAGTACAAAGTAGGATCCAGCCTCCAATGAAATGGTTATATGGTATTCCAAGCTTGAACAATATTGCACTATTTTAAATGGGTGATAAATTCTCAGGGATTGAAAAATATTGATGTGGCCCTGTTACTTTATAGAATTAAAAAATTATACGATCCAACATTTTGAGTGCAGGCATTTTAAAGCAACAGCCATTACTAGAAATCCTAACCAACATTTCTTAAAGGGTTTGTTAAAACAATTGGTTTGTAAAGTATTCACAGGCAACTTTCATTTTTTTTGGCTGAAAGGAAGTGTTATAAAGTAAGACCACTCCTGGAAGCTTTTAAATGACACTAAGTATGGTAACCAGTGCCCTTTTTTCAGAGCAGAGTAAAGGTCTGCAGCTGTTGTTGTTTTTGTTAAAATCTGATTCCATTTCCTTGAAGATAAGACAAACTACATAAGAGCAAGAAAAAAAGATTGATGCAGTGTCTGTGTCAGATAACAGCTCTTTCTTGTAGCTTTTTTTTTCTTAGTTTGAGCACAGCACTTAGTTTTACAGGCCAATCTGAGATGTTGCAGAATTGTTGTTGTATCAGGCTTGACAAAGTGTTGCTTGTGCAGACTCAGAGTGATGGTCTTGGCTGGCAGATTCAGGCTCAAAAAAAAAAAAGGAAGGAATTAACAGAAGTGATGAAACAACACAAGAAAGAAAGTGAGAAAGCAAAATTCAAATCCTGTGTTCTGAATGATATATGTTAACAGAAGTTTAAAATCTGCAAACACAGCATATGAGGCTCAAACTGAGCATCCCAGTGAATACCAAGGCTGTGTGATCCCCACTGCTGTACAAAAATTTCCCAAGGGAACATATTAACTCCATACTGAAAAGGAGAACTGAAATCAAATCAGCCATCCAGGGTCACACCACAGAGATATTCTTCTTTTCTAAATTTGGTGAAGAGCATGAGATTGTGGGTTACTTCATCCGTCTGTATCTTGCAATACCCCATATTTCAAACCATGTATCCCAGATCAGTGGAAAGCTAGCCTGAAGGACAATCCATGTATCTTATGGCACCATTCTGAAAAATTTAATAATTGCCTTTTCCTAGGGGTGTTCTCTGAAGCTGCAAATAGAAGTCACTGAAAGAAACTGAAAAGTGTTCAGACTTGCAGGTACCTTCCAGAAATATCACAAGCCATGTTTTTATGTCTGATTTAGAAAAAAACACTTTTTGAGTTTCTTTCCCAATTCTATCAATAGAATCCTAATGCACTATTCAAATAGGCAGCCCTTATACTTGAAAAGAGATGAGGAAAAGCAAGAGTCTTAGACATGTTATGCATGTAGGTTAACTGAGGAAAACTTACATTTTCAGTGTTGGTTCGTTTTGACACCTAAACTATCTGACTAAAATCGGCCTGGTTTGAGAATTTCTGAGTTCTGGCCACTATCCCTTCTTTTGAGTGGTAACTTCCAAGATGAAGACCTGCTTT
>WAAE01008602.1:0-65046 GCA_013400495.1 Nicator chloris
CCTAATTGATCCTGTGATTCTGTTGTGTAAGGGTTTGGGCTCCTGGTGGGGACTGAAGACACGTACCTGCCAGTGGGACTGCTCTGCTAGGCTCAGTGTGTGCCCTGAGGGCTGGGCATTGCCCTTATGGGGCCTTCCCCTCTCACTCTGGAGCTGTTTGGTAGCAAGGATAGTGTAAAGATTCCAATTCCTGTGTTACTGGTCAGGCACTGGCACCACCCCAGGGCAGTGGTGGAGTTACCATCCCTGCAAGTGCTCAAACACCATGTGGATGTGGCACTTGGTGACATGGTTTAGTAATGAACCCCGCGTTTCTGGGTTAGTGTTGGACTTGATCATCTTAGAGGGCTTTTCCAGGCCTAGTGGTTCTGTGATTCAGATGGGAAGTGTTTGGGTTCCTGTGAAAGTGTCGGTTTCCAATGACTCCACTCCTTTCTTCTTTCCCATTCGTGTGCATTTTTTTTTTCTATCAGCCTTTGAAGCATCTGCAGCAGAGTTCCTCTTTTTAGCATTTTGTCTAGAAAACGGAATTTTGTACCTCGGTATGATCTTATATCTCCACAGAGGGTGGCCTGCGCTCCTCAGTGGGGACAGGTTTCCCTGGGACAGGAAAGGCCTTTAGTATGGGGGCAATATCTACTTATGAAATTAGTCCTCAGGTACTCCAAGCCGATGGCTCAGGGTGTGTTTTCCCCAAGCATGGTGAGCTCCGCCCTTTCCAATCTCAAGACGGAATCAGCCAAGCACAAACTTGCCCGAGAGCAGCTGAAATGCAGCGACTCTGAGTTCCTGCTTTCTCCTCCCACCCTTGCCCTTTCTCTGTGCTTTGTCCTTGCTCTGTTGCCTGCCTTTTTCGTGGCCCCCGTGATCCGTGTGCTGGAGCAGCAGAACAGTGACAACAGGTTCTGCAGTTTGAAAGCATTAAAGAGGCAATGGTCAGCAGACAGGGAGGGGGGAGTGAGGCAGGGAGGGAGCAGGGAGAGCAGTAGGGAAGCAGTGAGGCACCAGAAGGGCTCAGCTGTCTGTGGAGCTGCACCCCCAGGGCAGGTTTTGCAATGAAAACTGCTTCTAAAGGGGAAGGATTTGCCTCCTGGGCTTACCTGTTCCTGGGCAGCTCCTCAGCCAGCTGCTGCTGGCATTCATGTGGCAAAGTAAGCTGATTCGATTTTTCAGCCTGACCAGAAAGGTTTATCTTTAGAGAGGAGATGGTGTAGTTATCTGCTATTTTTGTGATCTGAAGAATGCTCAGCTTCAGCTCAAGAACTGCTCATCCTTGGCATTTCTTAGCACCTGTTTCTGCATTAGAATTTAGTTGTTGCCTAATTGTATGAAAACGAGTCTTAAAACTTTATGTATTTCTTGCTTCTACTGGAAATGAGGAAAATTTGTTTTCTGTGACTTTGAAGTCCTGGTGTGTGATACAGCCCTGACATTTCAGCTCTGCTCCTTAATACTGGCATTATGATAAATCTGGCTTTTGTCCAAGATACCTTGATGAATAGCTTGTCTGCTACCTAAGACTTTCCAAAAGGTTACCAAGAGGATTTAGAAGACTAGTGATATTCTTTCATCTCTGTCTTGACAAGGCAGCTGTCTGCAGACTCTTCCTGAGTAATCCCGTTTAGTTTCGGCTTGGTACATTTTCTTTCAGCCAAGAGGAGAAGCAAAAGTAGCACTTGTAATTTGAAAGGAAGGCTGTGTTCTACAGAATGATTCTGGCTTAGAGAAAATTCCTTAGCTGCTCGTATGCCCTGCTATCTCCTGGTGTCTGTCTTCTTTATTACTGGATTGTTTATCACATCTCATCTTTTAAGTGTGTTTATGCTTTTTTTTGTTGTTGTTGTTGTTTTCATATGTCTCTGTCCAGTTTTGTTGCATTTGTGCTTTTCAACAGTTCTAAACCTCAGTATGTTCAAGCTCTAAACCATATCCCAACCTGGGCAGGTAAATGAGAAAAAGCCTCAAAAAAGCTCTGTCAGATCCTTGGAATCTTGTAGTAATTGTTCACAAAAAAGGTTACTTTTTTCTCACTGAAGTGTTTGTTAAACTGTTTGTGTCAGAACACTAGATTACCTCGAAAAGTACTTTGTGGGACTCAGCTGAAATGTTTTTTTGGATAGAAATGTCTCATTTTCATAATTTTGCTTGCTGACAGTGATGTTACATCCAAAGATCAGAAGCCTGAGTAGTCTTGCTACAGTAGAAGTGGGAAAGTGTAGTAGCAGTGAACACTAACCACATTTGTCATGGGACAGCATCTCTCCCTTTGCAGTTTTTAAAACCCCAAATCAATTCCCTTAACCGATTCAAAGTGCAGCTCTGGGAGGAGTTGAGGGACAGCCTGTGAGGCTGAAGGCCACACCTAAGGGACAGCAGTGACAGTGCAGGTCACAGGAGGGGAACAGGAACTCAGATTGGTGTATGTTGGTTCCTCTTATCTCTGGGCAGATCTGCTGCTCTTGTGGTTGTCCTTTTACTGGGCACCACCACGGACAGTCTGACTCCCCACCCCACCAGATACTAATAAATACAAATTGAGATTTCCCTGAAGTCTTCTTTTCTGAAAACTAATCCTCTCCTTGTATGTTGGATGCTTCAGTCTCTTAATCGTCTTCGTGGCCAACCAAAAATGAAGGTATTTTTATTAGAAAAATTAGAAAATGCATCTCCATTCTAATAAGATACACATTATTTCCAGTATTAATATAGTGCATGTATGAAGGAGGCAAATACTGTACTAACTTGAGTATTGCAGAAAGTGAAAGGTGCAAAGAAAATGCAGGCAAAAAAAGCCCCACCTCTCCTTTGTATTGCTGACATTTTCATGACAGAAAATAATTATCTTCACTGAAATTTATTGGGACAATATGTGCTTTTGGAATATGAAAATTCTTAGCTCTGCCTGAGTAAAGTAAGAGATGCATAAAAGCTGGGTTGGATGAGGGCTTTTTAGAGCTTACTCAGTCAATTGAAGAATGCTTCTTAAGCATTTGAATTTATTGTATAGACAGAGCAGTTGTGGTGTGGTTTTATGATGTAGACAGCCCACCATTTCCTTCCATTCATCTGTTTCTGCCATCAGACTTGGGCTGGATACTTGTACTGGAAGGCAAAATATTTTCATAATCAAAATTTATGCTCTTGTCAAGCACAAGTTGGGAGTTGAATCTGAGGATTGTTAGAATCATGGAATATCCTGAGCTGGAAGGGACCCACAAGGATCATTGAGTGCAATGCCCAGCTTTGCACAGACACCTCAACAATCCCACCCTGTGCCTGAGAGCGTTGTCCAAGTGCTCCTGGAGCTCTGGCAGCCTCGGGGCTGTGCCCATTCCCTGGGGAGCCTGGGCAGTGCCAGCACCTCTGGGGGAAGAACCTTTCCCTGATATCCAGCCTAAACCCTTCCCCCTGTCCCCCCCTCGACACAGCTTCATGTTGTTCTTATTGTACGACTGAATAAAACCTGTGGAAGCAGAAGGACAGTTAAACTATTTCTGCATATTTGTGTCCTTTGTTGCAGAGCTGCCAGACTGGAGTCACCCAATGGATTCCACGGTGCAGTGGATTGCTACAGACTGCCCCAGTCCCAGGCCGGTGTAGGCGGATGCTCTGTAGTATTTTCCAGGTAAGACATCAGAGCGTATTAAAGTGTGTGAAAAATGGAATGATCTTAAATTACCAAGAAAAAGTCATGGTTTTTCAATAAAGAGGCTTCCAAAAGTGATGTCTTCACTGTGTGTTGTGGAAATACCAACGCACCTCTGGAGCTCTCTGCTGCTGCAAGAGTGAGTTCCCGCTCTTGTTACATGTCCAGGTGTGTCTTTTAATAGATCCAAATGATCTGTCGTGAGAAGATTAAATGCAGAAGTCCAAATGGAGGTGTTGCTTTTCCAAACAAGCTATTACAAGCCAGTCACATTTGCATGCTTTTTCCAGCATTTTATTTGAGAGAACACTTTATTTTATAGAACATCTCCACTGTGCAGTGGCATTGGACTTCCTAGTACTGATGGATGTTTACATTGCACAGCACATTTTGCACATGTTGTTCCAGTGGAGGCTTTACAGTTTGGCTCACAGTTGAGGGACATCCAGCATAGCACCAGAGTGTGTCTGTCCAGAGTAAATCAACTATAGCATCATGTAATAGCAGTTAATGATAAAGGGGTGAAAAATGTGTAGAAAATGGAAATAGATGCCAACCCTACTATTAAAGCACCAGTTCACTCCAGTAGCATGTGATGATGGGACCAGAGGTGGAAATGAGCAGTTGTGAAGTTGTTAATGAAATTGGGTTTACTCTACATTCAGTACACATCTGGGGATGGTGGCTCTGAACAGCATATTTACTTTGTCTGAATTAATTGATAAATAAGGTACTGCTAAGTTGGGTGTGCTGGGAGGCTGTGAGAGTGTTGTGTTCAGTGTGCAGCTTCTTTCCTGGGGAGCCCACTTCCTCCTGCTTGAGAGTTTTCTTCGTTGTGCACTAGCTCTGTGATTAAAGTCATGCTCTGAAGTTGTAGAGGCTGTGGGGGTAGTTTTTACACTGCAATTTGTGTTTTCTCAAGTCCTGGCCAAAAACTGTTGAATGGGCTATAAAGTTGTAGATAAAAATAGCTGTTTGTCTGCTAAGTCAGAAAAAACAATTATTCTTTATTAAGAGACAAATCCCATAGTTAGATGTAGTGTGAGAGTCAAAGCACAGAGCCTGTGGCTTTTGAGTGCCGTGTTCTGCCAGTCCATTCCATCGGTGCATTTGTGGAACGCTGGAAAATGTGGTGTGGAACACCACGTTAAGCATAGACAGCCATTTTGTTTGTAACAGTTGTTATAATAAATTTGTGCTTTTTGTGGTACAGAGTTTTTCAGGATTAGCCAGAATTAATTGACTTGGAAGCAAACTACAGGCAGTTGATGTAAGGTTAACTCGGTGGTCTCTTAATTTTTTTTCTTTTCTTTTATCCTTTCTACTAGAGACACAAGGCTGGCCCCTTCCAACTCTCTAAATTCTGTGGTGGATTGTTTCAAGCCAATGGAGCCATCACACAGCAAAACAGATCCTTTTACAATACGAATAAGGTGAGAAGAGTTGGATAGTTTTATTGTTGGAGGGCACGTGTGCTAGGGATTCTACAGAGATAGGAGGCAAAAACACTTCTCAGAACACATAGGAGAGGATTCAGCCTTTCTCTAATATGTTTTAGTGTCATGTGAACAATGGGTCTGGTAATTTGAGAATGAATTCTGTTCCTTTCCAGAAAATGAACGGCTGGCATAGGAAGGTGCAGTTACAGTTGGGTTATCAGGGTGAACGGTCCATTGACAAGGCTGAAGGCTTCCTTCCAGTGAGGAAAGAAATAAAGTCAACGTGTTGGGGAGCAGATGTTCCTTCCACACATATTAGAAATTTAGATGTTTCCTGATTGTTTAGTTTGGGAATAATCTGTAGTGACCGTTTGGCTCTCTTCTAAACACTGAAAATTGTCATGCAGTCTACTAATAACAGCTAATTATTGTGTAATAATTTACTGTTCATAAGTACTATTTTGTTGATATGTGGTCTATGTGTCTTGTTTATGTATTGTCTTTTGTCTTGGAATAGAAGTTTTCTGAGGCATGAATCAGCTCCATAAGATCAGTTTACCACTTAAACTAAGGGTGTTAGTATCTCTCAACTAATAAATATCCTAATGCTGCTCTTGTTAATCCAGTGGGAAGAAAATGGCAAAATTACATGAGAAATGAAAGCACAGAAGGAAAAAGAGTTAGGGACTGATGGTAAAACTTTAATGAAAACAATAATTCCAGTTTGCTATCTAGCTAATAGCACATTTTGCTGCTGTGTAGTTAGAGGTACATACTAAGAAGGATTTTAAATTGGTTATTTTGACATGGATAGAAAAAATGAAGTAAAACTAGAAATGTGCAAGGAAAGAACCCGTGCCTGCTCTTTGCATTTAGTTCTTAACTAGGGGTTTTCCTTCTTATAGTCAATTTTTTAGTGTTTTTCAGCTGTTAAGATAAACCAAACATTTTGCAGACAGAGGTTGAAGCATATACAAGGGGGTTACACAATTTCTCATGGCCACAGCTGAAGCTGTAATCCAGACTCCCAAACATGGTGCATGCCCCAGTCCCCATTCCTGCCTGCACTGCTGTCAGACCTGCACAGGCAGCACTTGCAGAGCGGATTTGGGAGAGCAGTGGGTGACAAGACAGTAGATCAAACAAACCAGGAGTGCCATGAAGATCTTCAAGGCAGGACTCAAGATTTGCTTTTGGTGTATTGGAAAGGGCAGTGGGGAGAGGTACAAGAGTTGAAAGATGGATGGGGAAACTTCCCAGTTAGAATAGCCATGGTGTATGAAGCCAGGCAGGATTTATGACCAGAGAGGAAGCAGTTTACAACACTGTAGGTTTGAGGTGGGTTTTTGGACTGCAACTTCATTATTTTGAATAGAGAAGTACTTACTCATCTTTGAAATGTGAACTTGACTATGCAGTCCTGGTGGGAAAGTGGTTTGGAATTAATGGTGAGCTCCAGATGTTTCAGTTTATGTTTGGTGTCAAAATTAAAATGATTGTTTGTTTTAAGCACTGCTTTTCAGGTATTGAGCAGGAAAGGCAGCCTGAGGTAGGCTTATGTCCCTTGCACAGTGTCTTGATGAGCTTGTTTTGAGTGAGTTATAAAATATATTTTTAAAGTTTTCTCTCTCTCTCTCTGTTGTGGTTTTAGCCCAGCTGGCAACTAAGCACCACACAGCTTCTCCCCTCCTCACCCCAGTGTTTCCTAGGTCTGATTTTAGAGATGCTTATAGGATTGTTTAATTGCATTTGGCTGCAGTCCTGGCATTGACAGGATGAGCTTCAGGCCTCTATCATTAGGTTGAACTAAGCACTCTCTGCTTAAATCCCTTCACTATCTCCTGAGCTAGTCCAGGCTGCCTTGCAGAAGAATGAAGCAAGAAACATGTAATTTCCTAGAAAAACCTGCTTGTTGGTTAGCTATTGTTTTAGTGATGAGCTAACAACAGATGAATTGAGATAATTTTGGTTTTTAACTTTCTCTGTATAATGAAAAACCTGTACAGAAGGAAACTTCATATGCATTTATAGATAAGAGGCATGTAGTGAAGTTCTGCCTTGGCTCACTAGAGGTTCAGTATAATTTGAATTCCTGTGGAGGAGATGAATGCTGATTTAGTGAGTGTGGCAGTGGTTATTGGACAGAAGTCCTGCCTTGAGCAGTTCCTATCATTGCGTGGCTGGAGGGGGATTATGGCGTTATGATGGAAGGTTAGGAGCCATTGCATAATCCTGAGGAGAAGGTACTAAAAATTGGTTTAGATACCCGTGTACGTGTCAGTGGAATCACTGGGTCCATCACATGTGGCAGAGGGTGGGATGTGCCTCTGCAGGCATAGGGAAGAGGGGACATGGTGAACATGTTTAATGACCAGCATTCAGAGGAAGAACTGAGTATCACAGGAGGTCCTGGGTGGTCTTACACTATCTGGGTGGTTGACAGATATTAAAATGGTGCTGAGTGTGTTTCTCCCCATTTACCTGAATGTTGGGCATGGCAGGATTCAAGCCATTGACAGCTGTCTGTGGATGGTGGACAGGTGCAGAGTGTTTTATTTCAAATGCTCAGGCTTATGTGTGGATATAAACAGGGCTGGATTCTGTCTCAGACCTATAATTTTTTCACTTTTACAGTTAGTTTTTAATTAAGTGTAGCAACTTGTGCACTGTATGGATCTGTATTTTAATCTGTATCTTAGTATGTATTTACTTATCATTCATGCCATTTCAAAAACTACTATAATAGTGCTTGGAAGTCTACAGAGAATGATCAGAAGGGGGAAAAGCTTTCAATATGAGAATAGCCTATTTTAGGACCCTTCTAAACCAAGGGGTGTGTGTATGATACTGGCCTATAGAAGTTACTGAAAAGTGGGATAGGAAATGGTTATTTGCAAGATCTTATGGGAAAATTGGGAGCATCCAAGGATCATAGAAAAGTTTGGGTTGGAAGGGACTTTTAAAGGTCTTCTAATCCAAATTACAAGGTTGGATTTAAAAAAGGAACAAGAGTTTGTTGTTGTTCTTTTTTAAACATTATTAAACTGTGAAACCCAACATAACCACAACTTTGTGTTACTGAGGTTAAAGTTTCAAATGCCTGGATACTGAAGGTGTATCCAGTTGGAGCTGACAAAAAAAATGAATGGATAAATTTTCTTTTGCAGGAATGTCTGTCAAAAGCTGGACAGGTACATTCCAGAAGGCTGGAGCAGTGTGTGCTGTATTTCTCTGCTTTTGTGTCATCCCCAAGGATCTGCTCCTGATCCTTGCTGGAATTGGCATCTTGGTCTCATTACTTTTGCAGATTATAATGGCTCTCAGCTGTGTTTCTTCAAGTATATGTAGGAGATTCATGTGCAATAGATAGGTTAAAAGTAATTTGTTGATAGCAAAGTGTCTATACTGCATACTTAATTCATGGAAATTATTTGCTGGAGTGCCAGTGATGATTACAGCTGGCTGTTGGCTGCTGCCGGGGTGCTTAGAGGCAGAATGCCCCTAAATTAAAAATAAAGTTTTCTTACCAGTTGTGCTGCTTTGGGCTGGGGCAGAGTAAATTTTCTTCCCAGTAGCTGGTATGGGCTGTGGTTTGGATTGATGCTGGACACAGCCCTGATAACCCAGGCATGTTTTAGTTACTGAGCGGGGCTGACACAAGGTCGAGGCCTTTGCTGCTCCTCACCCCCCCAATGGAGTAGCTGGGGGTGCTCGAGGAGTTGCGGGGACACAGCAGGGACACCGTGGGACAGCTGATCCCAGCTGACCCCAGCGACAGTCCAGACCATCCAGCATCGTTCTCACATAGAAAGCTTGGGAAGAAGGAGGAAGTGGGGGACATTGGTGTGACATTACTCTGATGGAGCCTGCCTGTCCTGGGGATGATTTAGTACCTGCCTGCCCTGGGGAAGTGGGGAATGAATTCCTCCTTTCACTTTGCTTGTGTCTGTGGCTTTCATTTTACTAATTAAACTGCCCTTATCTCAACCTCTTCATTTTCTCGCTTTTACCCTCCCAGTTCTCTCCTCTATCCCCGCCTGTCCACTGAGCTTAAGCCACAGCATCAACCCAGGGGTGTTTGAGGTGTGTAGTGAGTCTGGAAGAGAACATTTATCTTCATGTTTGCAAACACTGCAAATCATTGCTGACTAAGTAATTTGCTGATGTGGATTTTCTGCAGGTACTCTGTAGATAAACTGTAAGGGGAATAACAGTCGGGGAACTCTTTGGTAAAAATGGTGGGTTCATGTGTCTGAATTGGTTTTAAAACAGAGCTGATTGGTTTGTATAATGTATAATTACTGTAGAATGCCTTCGAGAGGAAGAGAGGGAATGTCAAAGGTTAGCTGTATTTACTCTGTTTCTGTGATTTGTTTGCTCATTTTATCTGCAAAAGACTTAAGCCCAAGTAAAGACACCTAGAATAAATATGGGAGTTTAGGATAGAGGCCATATTTTGGAAAGCAAGTTTCTGTAACTGTTTGAATGTGAGCTTCCAATGGGATGTTGTTATCACAATGGTTATGCAATGTTTGTATTCATAAACAGAGGAATGTCACATACGAAAACCAGTGGAATATTTTCAGAGGAGACCTAAACAGTGTTTTGTTTTGTTGAACAAAGAAAGCAAGCAAAAAAGCCCTAAAATTCTCTGTTAAATGTGCAGCTTTGCTAACTAAAATATGTCAGGTTTAATTGCTGAGACTGAAATATGTGCTATTTCAATTTTACAGCATCTTTCTTCAAAAGATTCCTTGCAGCCATCTGAAGAAAAAGTGGGTGCTTTTACAAGGCTAATAGAAGCAATGGGCTTCACAGGACCACTCAAGTACAGCAGATGGGTAAAGAAATAATTTAATAATTCTTTTGGTTGTTTGATAGTTCTGAAAAGCAGACCAAAAACACCCTACATTTTTTTCTTATGATAGGAGCAGTACTTAATGGAAAAGTTTTAATGTAAATTCCTGTTTTCTGATGTTAAGGAATTAATAATCCTGATCTTGAACCTTCATTACGTATTGCTATCATTGACATATGAAACAATACTGTATTTGGTTTGTATAGTCTAAATCCTTCTTGAATTTCTTCAGATATCTGATTTTCACTTGATTTGTGCACCAAAGAACAGAGAAAGAGCTTTAGCAGGGGGGGTCTGCTGAGCAGTCAGTGGTGAGATACGGTGTGGTTGCTGTTCAAATCACTGTTCAGTGGTAGCTGACTAGGGCAGAGTCACAAATAGGTCCTTCTCTTTCTCCTTTTCAAGTAGCCCTTTCATAAAATGGTTGTTAACATTGACTAAGTGAGAGCAGCTCTGTGAGAGATGCTTTTGGTTCCTTATGCGGAAGAAAAAAGATGAAATTCATAATTTTTTTTCTCTGAACTAAGGAAGAGTACAAAAGAATGAGAGGAAAAAGCAGCTTGAAAGAAGGACTGAGCCCAATTATGTTGAAATTAAAACCAGTTATTTGAATAAAAAACTTCTGTTATTTTTAATCTTTAAGGCGCTTTGAATAGATGTGATGCAGAGTGCACCTCTTCAGAGACTGATCTGAAACCATTGCTGATTGCATGCTGCTCCTCAGAAAGTGCAAAGCAAAGATAAATTACTTGTAACAGGCTTAGGTATTTTAGTTAAAATCAGTTGCTTTAATCAGGTGATGCTAAACCTCTTGAGAGTGTAGTTTCTCTCCCATGTGCTTGTGTACATATTGTTGTAATAAAGATTCTTGTTAGCTCTAAGTGTTGATTTCAGAGTTCTCCTTAATTGCTGCTCTTTACTGCCTGCTTTTGGCTGGGGAACCTGGGTTGGGAGAGAGTTATTTTGTGGTTAGGGCCCAAGAGACCTGAGTTCATTTTTGGCCTTGCCCGTGCTCTCTAGGAGATCTTTGTGAAGTTTCCTAATATTTCTCTTGCTTTTTTCTGTTTTATTCTCCCTTCCCCCACACTTCTTCTACAGCTTAAAACTTCCATGATTAAATTTCATCAGTTTCTCCTTTGTTACCTGCATTATTTAAGGGCTGGATTGTGGGGACTGTTTTTTACAATATGCTTTTAATGTCTAGTAATGCCTGCTCTGGGGCAGTGACTCTTGCCAGGGAGATCACTGCTCACAGGCCAGGCAGTGTTTCCTTTAAAAGGGAAACCTTCAGAACTCCTGTAAGCAATGTAAATCATTTTACTTCAAGAAGTTTAGATGTATGTTTGATTTTTGACAGAAGCCTGAGATTACGGAATAATAATAATAATAATGGGCTCCTGTGTTTCATCAGCCATCAGTTGCAACTTCTTTATTTTCCTTTTAGTTGAAGGAGACACAAATAATTACTTTGGTGATTTGAACTGCCATTTAACAGGCAGAGTGCTCATCCATGCAGTATGGTGAGCACTGAGATGATCACTGGTATGTGTCACTAGAAAAAGCTAAAAAACCAAACCAAGCAATCCAAACTCAATGCCATTTCTCTTTAAGGTTTTTGCTATAAGTTATTGTGCTCTTTGAAGCTTCAGCACATGTGTGTGTTCTAGATGACGCACTGGAAGTATTTTGGGTGCAGTGGCAGGCCAGGAACAAAATCAGAAGTGCTAAAGCACCAGGGAGTACCTCATGTTGTTCATCATTTGGGATTCCTTTCTCACTTTCATAGTCAGTCAAGTGTCACTTTTCTAAGCAAAAACAAGCTGTTTTTAGGACATGTCTGGTATGTGACTTCTTTAATATTTAAAACTTAAATTACACAAAACACTCTTAGTGGTACACATCACTTAAATTTATTGGAGGAAACCAGGAATTGTGAGTTGGAATCTTCAGAGACTCTGTAAGGAAAGCCATTTAATTTATATTTTCTGTAATTATATCAAGTATTTTAACACACTAGATTTGGAAGGATATTCAGGAAGACATTTAATAATATTTTCCTTCAAGGCAAAATTAATTATACTCATGCCATTACTGGCAGATCTAACAGTTTAATGTGCTCCTGAAAATCTCAAGTGATGGTTATTGTCAAAAAAAATGTTTTCAGAAGATGGCAGGGTGTGGAGCAAAGCCAGTAGTGTTCACCAGCTCTGGTGCTGGATACTTCAAGTGTTGTCTCTTCTTTTTGTTTAGAAGATCAAGGTGGCAGCGCTGCGCATGTACACGTGCTGTGTGGAGAAAACTGACTATGAGGAGTTCTTTGACAGTAAGTGCTGGACTGATGGTATTTGAACTGCTGCTCTGGTAAGAGGAATTATGTCACTGGAGATATTTATGCCGATAAATGCAACAGCAAAAAGACTTGTCAGTCCCTACCAGGGCATAGTCAGCTGGAAGGGGACTGTACTGCAGCATTCTCTTAAGCTCTGGAGTGACACACAAGGGCAGACTCTGGAGTCTGGCATTGTTACGTTTTCCCTGCTGCACTGGGGAACAGGGATGGGATGGGTAAAACTCAGAATATCCTGGACTTAAAGGATATTGTCATTTTTTATTATCAAAGGTGGGATAAACTAAGAATCCAAATATCTCTTCCCTTTTTATGGTGGTCAGATGGTCTCTGTGTCCTACCCTGTGCCATCCCAAGTATAACTGGGATGCAGGTAAGGGAATCACCCCCATCCACTAATGCACAACTTTTTTATGATACAAGGTCAGTTGGATCACAGGGATCACCTGTCTCTCTCTGTCTTGGCTGGGGCAGATATGGGTGCAATTTAAGACTTTGTACATTTTTTTACTGACCCTGGCAGCATTAAATCAGGACAAATCTCTTGACGGGGTGGAGAGTATGACTAGAACAGAGATACAAGTCCCTTCTATGAGTTTGTAGGTATATTAGTGGCTTGGATTGGAATGGTTTTTTGATGTTGTACACAGTGGTTTTTAACTATTAGCTAAAAAATCTGTTGCAGCTTTGAATAGTTTCAGATCTGGCTGGTGAAGGGAGAAGATGTACTTTTGAGACGTATGTAAGCCACAGTAATATTCTTTTCTTAGGTGAATTATTTCCTGTGTCAGTGTGATATAGCTGATAGTAAAAACATTAGCTGGATCTGGCCTGTCACCTGGGTTTCGAGCTACCAGATGCTTTTTTACAGGACAGGTTGGGGCTGCTGCCTCAGGAGAGATCAGCTGAAGGGACACCTTCATCCAGTGCAGAGCTTATTGAGAGTGGTTTGTTACATGATGTTGCTACTGCAAAATTTTCAAGTCTCTTTCCAAAGATTTTCCAGACCTGTGATGTGGTTTTGGCAGTTGCAGGAGTGAGAGAGCTCTGTGCGCAGTGGGATTCATCACTGGTGATCAAAAGTTGAGAACCTCGTTTTCCCTGTGCACACCCTCTCCCAGCTGTGTGCCCTCCCAGGCTTGCTCAGATAGGGTCTCCTGTGTTTGTGGTATTTACCTCTCAGACAAGGGCTTTGCTGTCTTTAACTGGTGTTTCACTATCCCTGTTTAATTGTACAAAGATCTATAAATGTTGCCCTAGCTTAAAACGTAAAGGAACTTCTAAACATGTCTGTGGAAAAAATACTGGCTTAGATTTTGAGGTTCAATACGAAGTAAAATAGCTTCAGTTGCGTTTTTGATGTTGTCTTACTGTCTTTAAAGGAAAACAAGTATTTTAAAGAGCAGGACATGTTTGCATGGACTTGAGACAGTCGTTGCCTAAGGAACAAGGCAGTTTTCTGAGACTGGAGTGCATGATGCACCCATTGGTGGTATAAGGATACCTGTGGTGGGGGCATCAGTGCTTGTGGTTCCAAAGAAATCCTGGTTTTTATATCAAAACAGGTAAAAGAAATTTCTTTTACTTCTGTCTACATAGAAATGCAGCTGTTTTGGGGGATTAGCTCCAAAATTTAACAGGCTTGTGATCCATCTTAAAAATTAGTTCCCCTAAAACACAGGCAGTATGGGATGGGCAGGAAGCTTTTAACATGATTTTGCCGTGGAGGAGCTTTAGTCTGCGATTCCATGGGCAGCTGAGTTGAAGTAGCAGCTGAAGGGGGAAAATCTCAGGTCTCCATCTTCCTGTGCTCCTGTTCTGGACTGCACAGTTATGTCCTTGGTGAATGTTCAGGTCAGTGAAAGAGAACAGACCAGTTTACTGACATCCGGGGTTGCTGTATTGGTGAGCTACAGTGGCACATGGTAGGGTCTGGTAGAGAGCAGCTGTGGCACAAAGCAGGTGCTAGGGAGTGCATAATTGAGAGGGGAACATGGAGCAAGATACCCAACTTTCACGTGAGTTCACCATGTCTTCATCAAACTGTGTCAGTTGGGAGCTGGTTTTTTCCTTTGGCAACTAAAGGTGGACATTGCTTGCTCCTGAAGGAGCAGCTTGGGGGACTGGTGGGAAGATAAGTGAGTACCTGTGAACTGTGCCATGGTGCTGCAGCAGCAGAGCAGTGCCTGAGCCTGTGCTCTGTGGGTGCTGCACCCCTCCTGATCCCCACAGGGAGCCCCAGGGCGGGATGGTGCTGTCTGAGCCACAGCCGTGTGCTGACCTGTGCTGTGTTTGTGCTCTGCTGCCTCCAGCACTTCTGGCTCTAGGGGGAGGATGTTGATATCCAGGTGAACTGCTCAGAGTCAGCTTTGCTCTCTGGAGAGCTTATTAGCTCCTTCCTGGCCGTGTATGAGCCGTGTTAACCTGCTGAGCTGACTTGGGAAACTTGCAGCCATCCATGTGTGAAACCACTGGTGGGCTCGTTAACCTGAGTGAGCAGAACCTGTTCTTCACAGAGCCTTCCTCAGTGTTTTCTAGATGTGCTTTTGTGGTGTGGTTGTGTTGTGGCATAAGGAACGACTGCACTGTGACCTTCTGGAACTTGGATTGGTGTGTGGAGTTTGTAGGGTAGCTCTCTTACAGAGGTGACAGAGTAAAGAGTGGATAGTGTGGTGGTGGGGACTAGGACAGTGATAGCATTTCACGTCTTATGGGCTCTCTCCTATCTCACTGCATTCCTGATGCCCAGTGGAATTTCCGAGACTTTGTGGCACAGTATGAGAGCCCTGTGAACTGTCTCTGTATATGCCTTAGAACAGCTGTTCCCAAAATACAGACTATGGGTATGCAAGTCATGAGGTCGCTGTAGGATATAAAGAAGGTGTTTTAATTGAGATTTTTGAGTATGAAACTGCAGTTAATTTTATTAGACTTGCCATCCCTTTGTCTCTTGATATTGGATCACTCATGGACAAAACTTTGGGAACTCTAATGCTTTAGAGTCCATATCCCAAATGTCTGCACTGTGCTGTTTATGTGGAAAGTGGTGCTATTTTAGGATGTCAGCTGTTTCTTGTTTAAAGGAGAAGAGAGAAGCAGCAGAGGGAATAGCAAAGTTGCTGGGGCCAGGTTTGTCACAGAGCTTGGGTAGTTCCAATGCAACACAGGAGGCAGCCTGTGAGGAGAGAGTTTAATGCCTGACCTCAGACTTGAAAGGTCAAAAGAACTTTTAGGATCAGGCAGGTAATACTCAGAGCTGAACTGGAGCTTGGCTGATGACTGTGGACCATAGGGTTACCTTGAGTTCCTCTTGAACTGTTAATACTGCTATTTCTCTAGAGCCAGGCAGCTGCAGCAGTAGAGAGCTTGTCCTACCAAGTCAGCCTTTTGGATGGCTCCTCGTGGGGGTCAGTGCAGCTCAAAAACGCTGGAGGTTACAGGGCTCTTGATTCTTGTGTCTCCCACACCCCACCCAGTGCCTTCCAGGCTCCTGCTGCTGCCTGCCACACTCAGGGGAACTCTGACACAGCACACCTGTTCTTTTGCAGGATGTGTGGATATTACCCCTTTGTGTCCTTCCTAAAGCTGTGGTAGTGGCAAAGATGATCCATCACGAAAAAGTTCACAGTCAGGTTTTGCCTCCCTTACTTGATGAATTTCAAGTGCAGAATGTGACTGCAGGAAAACACGTCCTCAAAATTCTGAGCATTTCTGTCTCTTACTGCTCCAGACATGTGGCCAGGATGGGTTTTGTGCACAGAACAGGTTTATTCCCCAGCTGATAATATCACAGTAATTTCATAGGTAGCTTTATCATCAGACATTTTTTCTTTATCTAGTTTTATTCTGAGAAAAATGGTCCATCCTATAATGAAGCAGAAAATTAATCTCCCCACATAGTTTACCAGAATAAGGTGTTCCAATCCCCCAAATTTTAGAATTCCATTCTTTTTACAAAGCTGATAGCTGAGGGCAAGCTTCTTGCTTTAAAGGAGCCACCCTTCCTTTAAATTTACCATGCAGACAGTCCAAATATAGAAGTTAAAAATTATTTGTAAAAATAGAATTGCAACTCTTGGAAAGTTAGAGAAAAAATTCTTGCCTCCTGGATACTGAATAGGTCTTTAAAAACTTTCCATATTTCCAGGAGTAGAGGTGTGAGCTTTGCTTTCCACTGCAGAGTAATTTCTGTGGTGAGGGACTGATCCATGGGAGCTCCTGCTGGAGAAATCTCTGTCTGAACTGAGTGTTTGACTCTTGCCTGTGGAACCTTCATTTACTGAGGTGGTTTGGTTAATACAGGCATTGTGTGCTCCTGCCCTAGTTAGAGATGCCTTGGCATGGCTTTAGGTCAAAGTAGTCATTTCTAGGCACAGGAATTATTTCTAATAGGAATGAGAGAGCCAAAAAGGTCGAAGAGTGAGGGAGACTTGTGTTTAATCTCCAAACATGGACTGTTAGTGTCTTTGTACTGTCTTAGTGGTGATGTATGGGCAGTGGTGCTGAAGCTTTGCACCTCCTAGGACTGATGGAGTCATCTCTCTGGAGAGGGAGAAATAGTGGTGATCTGTTTGGTTCTTCTGACCAGAGCTGGCATATAAAAAGAAAGAGGCTGTGAAAGTATTGCTTCATGATCTGGGTGAATCTCCTTTGTAATACTTAACAGCCAAGAAGTACAGGAGCCAGGAAGGAATCTATTCAGCACAGAAGAGATGAGGTTGACTTCCCTAGGGCACATCTGACTGTAGAGTCACTTTGTGAAGGCTCTCTGGCCTTCTTCCAGCGAGGTTTGAACAGCTCAGAAGAGAACACCAAGTGCTGGGTAGGCCAAGGTGACTGCCTCAGATCCTTCTCATTAGGGACTTGCCTTAAAAACTTCTCCAGGAAACAGATGCAGAGGTGTGCCTGGGAGGAAGGTTTGAGATTGACAGGAACTGAAGGATTTGGCATGCACAGAACCCACAGGTTCATTTTTTTCAAGCATGAGGAAGAGGAATATGGTTTTTGTGCCATGTGGCCTAAATCTCCAGCCTCACATCCTAACAGCACATGGAAATCTGTCATGTGAACACACATATGGACAAGCCATCTCTGGGAAAACAGTGGCTGTGGGAGTAGAGCTGAATCTGGAAACAGATTGTTTCTGTGGTTGGTTGATGGGTTTAATCCATATGTAGCCTGGCTGGAACACTCAGAGTGCTGTGAGCTGTGCAGCTGTGGAGTGAATCCAAACAGTGGAGTGGGAGCAGACACTCAGGTGATACAGAATTCTGTCCCTGGCAGGAGACAGCAGCACAGGGGAAGGAAGAGTGTAGGAATGGAGCAAAGCATCCATTGATTCCTCCGTGTTACTCACTGCTGCTTTGGGACTCTCCAAGCTAGAAGCCACATGTTTGTCTCATTCTTCATTGTGGAATTTTTCCCCCCTGTAAAAGTTATCCAAGTGAGCTCTAAACACCTGAAATCTTTAGAACATGCAGCCACAGGATGCTGTGGATTCTTAGAGTTTAAGCACAAATATGACAGTAAATGATGTTTGCTTCCAGTATGTATGTACTGTTATTGCTGAAAATAAATTACTAAAATGCTTTTAGATTTTGGTGTGGTGAATTTCTGTTAAGCACAAAATGTAATTAAATTAATTTTAATGTTTTGTTTTGGTGTTTGTTTTTTTTTTTTCCCCTTCCATCAAGGGTGCCAAATGCCTGATACTTTGAATTCATGGTTTCTAGTAGCCCAGCTTCATGTCTGGTAAGTAAAAACCAAAATAGTAATATAATTATTTTCAGGAAATGGAGTTATAGACAACTTAGTGTGAGAAAAAGTAGAGCCTTCTATCCATGGTTGATAATAGAGGTTATATTCATTTTACTGATGACTGAATTTCAGCAGTTTTCTGTTGAAGAAGTCCCATAGAGAAGCTGACATCTCTTACATCTCAAAATTCCTCACTAGTAGAATGATCTTTGCCATGAGTTTTCTAAAAGCCTTGCTGAGGCTATGTGGAAAAATCCTACTTGGGTGTTTCAGGAAAGGTTTAAATTTATGTAAAAGTCATTTAAATTGGGAGAATTTGTGGTGATGAGGAGCATTTAACAAATTATAGCACTGGCATTTATTCTTTCACTTCTGAAAGGTATGTGTGGTGTGGTGAATGCCAGCTTGGCTGCATGTAAAAATATTTAACACCTTAAATGTGAAGTTTTTTCCCTTTTTCGTTTGTGAAAATATTAGCCAAAAAAATCAGGTTTTCATCTAGCATTACCTACTTATAAAGGTCAGAGGATGCACAAGGGAGTACAGTAATTTTTTCAGTGCCAGATCTTTCAGGGAACTGAAGTCCATAGACTTGGGTTCAGCTGTCCAAAGGCTGAAGGGAAGTTTGTACTGAAATAGCTGCACTTAAGGCCCCTTGTTTCCTTGCCTCCTCCTTTTTCTCTTCCCTCCTTCTAATTTCCTGACTTCTCAATATAGCAAAAGATGGGGCAGCTCATTACACGAAAGAGTGAATAAATGAGCAGAACCACTGAAATTGTAATCAATTAATGAAATCGGTGGTACCAAGTAAGGCAGACCCTTGAAATCTGCAGTTCATTTATTTCCTACTGTTCCCTATGGGGAAAAGGCTTTTAAAATGAATTGATAAGCTAATAATTCATATAGGTATTTTGAAAGCTAGTGCAATAAATGTTAAAACCCAGACTGTTTGTAAGTATCTGGGAAAACCAAAGAGTTAAGACAAATCTGCAGAGAACACACTTTTTTCGTCTTGATTTCTCTTTGACAGGACAATGTATCCTCTGATTAATACACAGCATCAAATTCAAGATTAGTTGTAAAAATAAACAAGAGAATTATGACAGAGATGAAACTGGTTTAGGATATGCACAAGTTTCTAAGATCAAAGCTACATTGGCTTCTTTTGAAGGTGGCCAAGACTCGCTGCACTTCGAGCTGGTGATGTTATGGAGAGATTTGCTGAGGAGAATTGAAATACTCTTATGTATGAGATATGGTGGACAGGATAACAGCAATATCCTGCCTGAGCTGGAAAAAATCCAATCCCTCTGCTTTATTGTGACAGCAGTGAAAATTCAAGTGTAGAGGTTAATTTTTTTAGGGTTTATGAGCCTGGCTCCTCTGTGTTCCTGGCAGCTTCACCTAAGGAGCACTGTCATTCTGGACCACAAATGAGAGATCTAGTTTGATAATCCAGGACATAGAGAAGCCTATGACAGGCCTGCTTACTACCTGGGTCATTGGGAAATGCTGTAGGCTTGGCTTTTGGTGAGATCAGTGACCAGCATCCTGCCGTGACATACTTTGCTTTCCCAGGCAGGTTTATTGCTGTGTTCCCTGGTATTCTCCTCCTTCAGGCAATTTGGTCTCAGTAAAGTAGAAGTGCTTCTTCTAGCTTTGACAATGTCAAGGGCATCCTACCTCTGTCTGAAGGCTCCAGTTCTTCGTCTTTCCTGCTGAACCATTTGCCTCAGGGGCTAGAAATCTTCCTGGTCTGGTGGCTAGCAACCTGCCAGGAGATTCTGATTCCCATCTGCTCCTGTTCCCCCTAGCAGAGCAGTCTGCGTCACTTTCTTATGTACTTAATTCTCCCTTCTTATTCAGCAGCTTATTTTCAACTGATTTAGAGTGTCTTCTGGAGCCAGAGAAGATGAGAATTTTCCCTACTTCTGTAAACTTTGTCTTCTTTTCTTACTGTTGCCATTACCCAGCATATTCTGGTCAATTTTTCCATGCTTTTTGCATCCCTGCTTTACAGACTTGAGGTGCTTGTTGTGTTACACATTCTGGTGGGTTCTCTTTGAATCTCTGGCTCCTAATACTTCTTGTCTGTGAATAGAATGTTCCTACTGACCCCGCTCAAAAAGAGAGGAATTCAGGCTCTCATATTCAACCTCTGCTTTTGCAAACTTCTTTCAAGATAATGTTCCTTTGGAAACACTCCCATGCCTTCCAATGCAGTGCTAAAATCATGCTTTAAAAAGTCAACCCATCAATATTACTTAGAAAACCAACCCATGATTATTCTTCCCTGAATGTCATGTTTTTATAGGCTGTTTCTGTTACTTCACACCTCTGATGTCAGGAGGACTCTTGGTTTATATTTAGAAGCCCAGACCTTTAGAAAAGCTCTTTATTTCTTCTGCTGGGTTTGCATTTTCGCATGTGTCTAAATGGAGTATTGGCCGAATCTAGAGCTGTTCCCAAACTGCCAAAGAAATTACTTGGGTGACTGCTGAGGAATGCTTTGGTTCAGTATTTATCATGTAGATAACCTAGAGCTCCTTTCATATTTTCACCAGACCAAGCTTGGTGACATCTCTGAAGCATTTAGGATCAAATAGAGTGGTGCTACAATTCCTGTTGTGAAAGACTGGGGACCTATTGCAGAAGTTCATCTCAGCATTGTTTTTCTTAAGGAAATCTGCATTTAGGAAAGTTTTGATCAGCCTGAGGAAGTCCAGAGGAGAATGGAGAGCCACTGAGTATATGTAGAAAACAGTTCCTTGAGGAAAAGATTTCTCTGATTTGCATAGAGAAGCCTGAGGACACAGTACCTTTTCGAAATGTGGTGCTTCAGAAGAAAGGAAATAAACTCTGTTTTGTGTCTTAATTGCATCAGAATAGTCTTGCTCGAGAGAGACTTTAGGAATAAGTTTATTTGGAATGTCTCCAGTATTTAGGTGATCCTGCCTTAAGGTGAGGGAATGGGCTACAACAGCCTAAACAAAGGCCCCAGGGAAGAGGAGGCTGCACAGCCAGGCTGGCTTCTGTCTGCTGGATAGAGCAGTGGTGGGGAGTTGGCCAGGCTGGAGCACAGGAGAACATGCAAACCTAATTAGGACCTGTTCAGAATTCTGCTGCTAATCATCATTCACTGAAGTGTAATGTCATGACAGAGCTGATGGAAAAGTCAGTTCAGGTGTTTCCTGCTGTCCCCCAAGCTGGTAGCTGTTCATGAGTGGGTTAAACAGAATAAAGCCTTCCAGAAATGCTGTTGATACTTGTGTTGTTAAGCCAGAGTAATATCTTTGAACAGCTATGGCATAGCTGCAGAAATAGTTGCTCTAGAGCAACTGAGGAAGCAGGAGTGAGTGGGCTTTACCCTTAATGGCTCATCACACCTTGATTCATGGCACAGGGCACCCCACAGCAGTCATAAGGGGTGTCAACCACCACTTCTGGTGTTTAGGCCAGTTTGGCACTCTGGGAACACTGACAGAAGCACTTGTAGCTGCGGCTGTTGTGAGAAACTACAACATCTCAGCTGACATGGGTTGAGTTATAGATGCTCCTGATCCTTTTCAGCCATCCTGTCGTATCATTTTCTTCTAAGATAATCTCTCTGCATAACTTAAATACAGCAAAAATTATCCAACCCAGCTAGTGTGAGGTACACAACTTTCTAAAGATAGTTTGGAGGAATTTTCCTTTTAGGGTTTGATGAAGATGAGTCAGTATTTGACTAAACTACAGAACAGATTGTGCAGTGAAACAATGACATGTTTCACACCATGGTGATCTGGTTAGGAGGTTTATAGGCTTTAACGAGTCTGTGTCACCTCAGACAGCAGGTGTAGTAACAAACTACCAAACTGAAATAAGCTGCAAAATTCCATGATCTCACTCATGGGGCTGCAGAACAGCTCTGTGACAGCACTGTGCAACCATACACAGAGCTCCCTTTTAGGCTCCAGGAGTAGCAGGTTTTCCTCTGCACTCCAGTCCAGTTCTGCTCATCATTGACCAGTTGTTGCCTGTTGGTCTCTGCACTGCTCTCTGCTCCTGCTGTTCCACCACTGAAGGCACACAGGGTAGGAAACGCTATTTTTGCTCAGGGGGAGCTTTTCGTGCCCCTGAGTTTTTCACCCCTGAGTTCAGCTATTCAGCAAGAGAAGTACAAAAATGCTTTTCTTAGTGCAAAATTAATCTTTTAAACTGAGTCTTTTTCTCTTTGACTTGTTAAGAGTAAGAATTTTCAATTCAGTAATTAACTTCTTTGTGCACTTCAATTATGTAAATGCACAAGAGGAACAAAGGTTTTGAAATTGGTAGAAGTAAACTGAAAGCTTTAAGCTCTTTGTGCATTTGTTTTGTGCAAGGTCTGGTACCTGTTCAGCTGTTCTCTGACCACTGTTTGAACAGAAAGCTTTGTCGTCCTTCTGTGAGAAAATGATGATTTGGTTTTGGTACCATCTTAATTGCATTTGTGTGGTGGGACAGTGATTGGCTAGCATGAAGAATTTAGGACTGCTGGAGGTTTTGGTACCTTCAGTTTTTGTCTCTGACTGTCCCTGGCAGTCAGTTTTACTTCTTTTAAAGGTTAAAAAATATGTTTCCTTCACTATCCATACACAAGATAGAACCCATCATAAAGATGGACATCTGTCCTTTTACAGGTCATCTCAGCACACTTCAGGTGTTTGTGATTTTCCCTGTGGAGCCGGCATTCATGGGTTGCCAAATACTTCTAATGCCTGTAGATCTTAGATTCACTAAAGAAATGAACCTATTAACAAATAAATAAGTATATTTTCCTTTTAGGTCTTGTGGCACGTTCACCATTGTTAGTGTGCACCAGCTCCACAGTGGCCTCCAGCAGCTCTGCTGTCTTGGTTTTACAGGAGCTGGGAGCAATTTCCTTCCTAGCATGTCTCTGAAAAGCAGTGGCTTCTCTCAGCTCCAGTGTTTGAGCATGACCTCGTCTACAGTCACTCAGTCAGTCCTGAGCAGGCACTTCTGTCTTTCAGCACAGAGTTGCTGAATGAGGTAGAGAAGATGGGACAGGTGACGGGATTGGTCACAGCCCAGTGAGGAATCAGCCTGGGCTTCAGTTTGTGCTCTTTACAGATGTTTTATAAGAGGCAAAATACAATGATTATTTTATTTTGTAGACAGAACAGCAGCAATTAAGTTCAAGTGGCTTTAATGCTTTAAAAAAAAAAAGTAAAACAACCTGATATTCTCATTAAGATCTCACAGTGCACTTAGAAACCTGTGAGCTGGTCTTGCATATGGAGGTTTTGCCAAGTGGCTGGACATGTATCCAAATTCCCCTGTAGCTGAAATAATTTAGGACATTGCTAATGTGGATTGGTTGAAGTCTGTAACTTGCTTAAGCTTTTCCAGCTTGGCTAGTTGGGCTCTTACAGCACTTGAGTGCACCAAGCTGAGCTACAGCTGGCTCGGAGCCTGTGATTAGACAAGCCATGTGTTCCTGCACCAGAGCGTGAGGTGTTCTTAAGGCTGAGGAATTTAGGTTGCAGTAGTATTTAACTAGATTATACTACTGTCAACAAGAATAGAATCCAGTGTCACTCTTCCATGGCTGTATTGGCCAAAATCCAGCAGATACCGCTCCTGAGTACAGAATGGAAATACTTGTGATGGTTTATTTAACAAAAAAAAAATCCATGTCTACTTTTCTCCTGATTACAAACATATAGTATAACAAAAACCTCAGATGAGCTGGAATGCATTTAATTTACTCTTCCCTTTTAAAAAAAAAGCCCAGGAGCTCTGACTGGTGTGTGCTCTTGCAGGATGTGCCTGGTGCGGCTGAAGCAGGAGGGCCGCACGGGGAAGTACATGTGCCAATACATTGTTCACTGCATGTGGGAGGATGTGGAACAGCGTGGGAAGGTGATGGGGGTAAGTCCTCTCTGGTGGGGTTAATCCTCATGATTCCCATCTTTCAATGCTTTTTTGGATATCTTAAATCTCTTAGAAAAATGCCTGAGAATCAACCTGGTTGATTCCTTTACTAGCTTAAGCTGGTACCTGCAGCCCTCACTCCTGACCATTCATTCCCTCAGCTGCTGTATTGAGGCACTGACCTTGTTTCTGAAAATGCATTGTGGCCTGGATAAAGGTATTGATTTGTCTGAAATTAATTAGTTTCCTACATGATATGCTATGTGATTGCAGAAATGGATGCTGCTACAACAGAATTGGGATAGGAATAAGCAGCCGGGGTAGGGAGGAATGTGACTGGTGCCATATCTATAGCTACAACTTCCCTACTTCCAGTAGAGCTCTGAGTTTTCTTTTTCTCTCTATCTGAAGTGGTAAAGGGAAAGTTAATCAACAAGGGGGTTTTGTCAAGTTCCTGCACGTGACTGTAACTAGTCCGTAGTGTATTTTTCATTTTGGATTCTCACTATACTTGATCTTTGTCATTAAAAAAAAAAAAAGAATGTTCTAAGGAGAATTCATTTGCAAGTTTGAAGGAAGAAGAAGGTTGGATCATTCTGGTCTGTTCTGAGGAAGGTTATGGTAGTTGATTGCAATGGTAATTTCTATACTTAAAGTACAAAAATGTGTTTCTCCAGCCCCGTGTTGGTGATTGCCTGAATAGAAGGCATTACAGAAGCAGTGGAAGTAGGTGACAGCAGACCTGATAAAGGTGAGGCTGCCTATGTTCAGGGCACTTCTGTGGGAGAACAAGGCTGCCAAAGATCTCCTGTGCTGTCAAAAAGGTAGAGAACTGTTCAGTGATTAAATAGAGGTTTGTCTATGAGTCAAATAAATGATGCTGTTAGAGAAGTGACAGTTTTCACACAGCCGTAATTAATGGCGTATTGTCAAGCCTTAGTTGTCAGTTCTATTGGAGAAGCTGCCAGGAAGTTCCTGGTGGTGCCAGACAAGGGAATTAACCAGTGAGTTAGGATTTGGGATGCCATCACATTAATAACTGAATAAGTTTCTCTCTGATCCTTTATTTTGTATGTAGTTTTAGAAGGTGTTAGTTCTGGTATAACTTCAGTTAGTCCTTTAACCATAGAGTTTGTTCCTAGTTGTTGGGAATTCCATAGCTTTAATCTGTTACATGTTGCCTTTAAAGACAAGACATCCTGTTAATCTTCTTTTGAATTAAATCTAAATTTGTACGTCGGAGAATTTTTTGCTATATTAATGTGCTTAGATAAATTCCAGTGTGGAAATCTCCTCTTTCTGGTTGGGCAGTGTGAGTGAGCCTGACAAATCAGATGTACTGGAAGAAAAGACTGAATGAAAGAGCTTCTGCATTTTTGTCCTTATCCAATGCCTTCTATATCATACTGCTGGTTGATTCTGTTTTCTCTAGGAACTATACACAGCTCAGATCTTTACTCTGGGTGTAAATTCTTTTGGAAAAGCAAAAAGCCCCCAAACCCAAAACAAACCCCAGCCAAACATGTCACCTTCCAAAGCACCTGAAAGTATCTGGCTCATTCCATGGAGAAAATGAACCTTTGGAACAGAAAATGATTTGTCTGTTTCTTTTGACCCTTATTTTTGTCTTATATGAACAAAGTGTTGGCTTGTAGTTTTATGTGCAGCGTTGGAAAGCAGCAGACAGCAAAGAGGAGCAAAGCTGGCCCTTCCAAGCAGTGCAGGGCTCCAAAGTGAAGAATGCTGCAGGTTAAGCCTGTATTGAGAGCTTTACAATAAACCTTAGGGGGAAAAAAGATAGTGCTTACAGTCAGTTCTTTTTAAAGGGATGCACAGGGTTTCCATTTATGCCAAATCAACTATTCCATTGCTCCACAAAATTCCCTGAAGTATAAAAAACCCATCAGTGTCTTTATATTTTCATCCAGTCTGTCCCCTGAAGTGTTTATACATGCATTTTGCAGTACCGTGGTTTCTGTGTGATGCAACTGCAAGAAGCTCTGAAGTTGCTGGAATGCCGTTCACCATCTGGTCAGTTTCTCCTTGAATTTAAATGATGCAGTCTTTGTAGGAATGACCCTGCAGTGGAATCTCCAGTGTGCTTAGCTTGCAGTACTGTGATTCCTATAATACATCAGCCTGTGGCCTGGTGCTAACACAGCCTTCATGTGGCCGTAGCAGATGCTCAGAGGAAGAACGTGCACATTTCAGGGATTAATCTGCAAGGCAGGTAGACCTGTGTGTGTATTTAGTACAGCTGAGCTGCACAGAGGCCCCTTGGTTTAATGAACCTTCTTGGGTGAGAAGTGAACACCTGAGCAGGTACTGAGGGGAGTATGAGAAAGCAGAGAGGACTCTCCTGGGGACAAACTTGGAAAGCAGGACTGTTCTCTTCACTGTAGTCTTTAGTGAGGGCTTTCATTATTTTGCAGTGGTTTGTTCTGTTGTTTGGATTTTTTTTAAATCTTTTTATTATTCCTGATCTTTGAGTCATTATTCATGATCAGTCCACTATAGGGACAGGCTGAGAAAGTTGGGGCTGTTGAGGCTGGAGGAGAGAAGGTTGTGTGAAGACCTCCCAGCACCTGTCCAGAATCTGAAGGGGCTACAGGGAAACCAGAGAGGGACCCTTCCTCAGGAACTGCAGTGACAGGACAAGGGGGGATGGCTTGACATTGAAATTTGAAATTTTGACATTGAAAGGGAGGGAATTTAGGTTAGACGTGTGGAAGGAATTCTTCCCTGGCAGTGTCCAAGGCCAGCTTGGATGGAGCTTGGAGCAACCTGGGATAGTGGAAGGTGTCCCTGCCCCTGGCAGGGGGTAGAATGGGATGAGCTTTGAGGTACCTTCAGCCCAAAATTTCAGGGATTTTGTTGAGATGAACAAACTTCTTGGTCTCTTCTGGTAATATTTATTGTATGTTGGATGAAAATGATCTATGTGCTGATGTTTGAAGATGTTACCATTTCTGCTGCTCCTTATCACTGCTTTATTTTCCTTCATCAGGGCCAGTGATTCTGGCTTCATATCCCACTTCACTCATGCCACTGCATGGGCAGTTCCTGTTTTTTCCATGCTTGTTCACTCTTCTCCACTCACCTTCCTTCCCTTCACAGAGCTGTACCTGACTGAGGTCTTTCTCACTTCTCACCTTTAGCAACTGCAAGTCTTGAGTGACCAATAAAGGGCAGTTTCCCAAGTGCTTCGTTCTTTTTATTAATCTTGACCTCTTCATCCCTAATGATTTTTTTAAACTGAAGCTGAGGTAATGACAGGGGGTTTGTGACCTGATGAAGTGATATGTGTAACACCAATTTATTTTCAAGTAATGTAGTCCTACAATCACTAAATATCCTGCCTCCAAAAGAAGGTGATCAAATGCAACAAGAATGGTAGATAAAAAAAAAGATGACATATATGTTCCTGTGTCAATGCTTTTGAATTTCAGAATCTGAGTCTTTCTCAGAAGTAAGGTAAATGAAAAGAAACTTTACTGAATATGTCCAGAGGAGTAAATAATCATCTGCACAGATCCTATGAGGTTAGGAAATTCCATTCCTTGCCTTTTCTCTCGTGCAGTGTATCAAAGGTCAAGATTTAACTCTGATTCCTGTATTGTGGTACAAGTGACAGAGCACCTGGATGGAATTGCTGGCTGGATGCAATTAGTTTAACTTGCTGACATACAAAGTTGCAGTTCTTTAGCTTGCTTCCAATCTAGTAACAATGCCAGCACTTGATGCAGAAAATAGAGACTATATTCCTGAAGTGATCCTGATGGTTTATTGAAATGTGCCATTTGCTCTTAACTGGTTCATTGGAGCCGAAAGGGGTAGAATGTGAAGTATTTTAACTGCAAATTTACATCGGCTCCAGCTCCAAATGGAGTTTGTATTATTTCAAAACCTGGTTGTTAAAACTGCTGAGATCTAAATCTCTGCTACAAAGTTTTGGGACCTGTTAGCCTGAGCTCCTTCAGCACTCCTGAATGTCGGCAAGAGTCAGAAACCCAAACTTGACACAGCTGTAAAAACACACTGAGAGTCTGTGGCCTCAGCAAATTCTACTGGTGCAGGCATATTTCAGATATAAATTTTACTCTGCTGTCCCTAGTACTAATGAAGTCAGTCTCTTTTGGTGGGTTTGCAGCCAGGTGTGTCCAGTTCTGTGGCTAACCCGTCCTCTTTACTTAATTTTTCCACTAGTGACATTTCTATCAAACTTTAAAAACAAACAGAAAAATTGGCTTGATGCAATGGCTCCAAGTGTTAATAGTAACATTAGGCTGGGTAAAAGACTTCCTTTGGATCCAGCTTTGCCAGAGATCTCCACCTCGTGGCTTGCAGGGAATAGATTTATACTGTGCAAGCTGGCAGCTGCCTCATCAGTTTGGAAAGGGAATTCTCTCAGGATTAGACATTGCTGCTGTTTTCTCCCTAAGGCAGTTCTGGAGCCACCTGAGGATTAAAAGTTGTTAAAGAAGTTGGTGTGTTTTAATACCCATAGATGAAGCTGCAGAGTTGATAGGAAGGATGTGTAGGTGTTCCCTGGAACTGGATTTCAGCTGATAACAGGACAAGAGATATGAGGGTTAAATAAATAAATAAATTATAGACTTTGAACTCTCAGATTTGTGATTCCCGAGACATGTCAGATGAGAGTCTTTTTTCCCTGAATGCCCCGTGCTGAAGCACAGGAAGAGTCAAAAGCCACCATTTCAGGGTTTTTTTGGGTTGTTTATTATTTCTTATCTACAAATTCTTTCTGTGCCCTGCCAAGATCTTGTTGCAGCGAGGGCATGAGACGACTCCTGCCCATGACAGGTGGGCAAAACCTCTTATACCATGTTCTATGTATCTTTTATTTACCATTAATCACCAATACCTACTACTAATGTCAGACAGGTCACCTCTATCCTACACCAACCCCTGTGAGCCACCACAGCAGAAAAATGGATGACAAGAAGGACAAAAAGGACAAGGACCACACCCAGGTCCTCCATGTTTTTCTTCTGACCCCTTTCTAAAAATCCTAATCTACATTTGCACCACGTGATCATTTAACTACTATTACTACCTCTTATTTTTGTTACATTCTTGTGACGTGTAATTCATTTCACAAGCTGAAAGCTCTTCCATGGACTGAGATGAAGGACAGTGTCTGTCTGGGCTCTGTGCAGGCGGGGGTCTCTGACCCCCTGCCAGGATCTCAGACCCTCCAGGGCAGTCAGAGGAGTGCCCTGGACTCCGACATTCAACCTCTCAAAAATCGCAAACCAAAAAAGCCCCAACAGCCCTTCTCCCTCCTCCAAGCACCCCACACTAATGCTTTTGGGTGCAAATCCTGTGGTGTCTCAGGAAGGCCCATCAGGCTTTATTCTAACACTTGTAACTGGTTGTAGGCTCACTTTACCTGCATTGGTCTTGTATCTTGTGGTGGCATTCTGCTGCTGAAATGAACTAAATTTGTTTCAGTGCAAAATGACAGTTCATTTTATAGTAAATAAATGTTCTAAAAGCTGCCAATTCATTTTATAATGAATAAATGTTTTAAAAGAGATAGGACTAGGAGGGGCTGTCCAGCCCAGTGTGCCAAACCTATTTTAATTTATCATCGTCTCACTTACCTGTTTTCCCACCAGACCACTTAGACTTCTACCCTCTTTTTTTTTCCAAAAACACATCTAGGTGTCTTTTGAATTCGTTTATTGGCTCTGCTCTGTGTAGTACAATACAGCCTTTGTTACACTTTTAGCTGGAGCTGTTTATACCCAGTGACCCGTAATTTGCTCTCAATTACACTCATGTACATCTGAAGTAACAGCATCAGAATCAATCCATGTAACTGAGAGCTGAAATTGACTCTGGGAACTTGAACACGATTTTCTGTCTTGATACTCTTTTCACAGTTAGAAAATTTCAGTTGATTAAATATGCCAATTTACCTTACAGGAGCTACAGAATTTCCTAAACTCAGTTTAATTCTGTTTAAGTTATTCTTACTGTGGAGAACAAAAAATTTGACCTTTGTAATTAAAGACTCAGAAACCATGGTCGGGGTGAGACCAGCAAGTTGTGGAATGGCTTTAGAGGATGAGGGGACAGGCTGTAAAATGGATACAATTTTAAAATAGAACTTGATCTTTTTATGTTGAAGTGGGAAGCTGCTGTCCTGGGATGTTCAGGGGTTCTCTCCAGGCCTGCCTCTAAAATCTGATGGGAAGTCATGGAGTTGATTTTGGATGCACAGGAAACTACATTTTTTGAAAGAGAATGGAGCAGAAGAAAAGTGGGTGCAGTATTTTGGGGCTGGAGTGGGGAGTTGGGATGAAGGGAATGTGCTGAAGTAAAACATTGCAGAGAAGGTACTGATTTTGTTGAGGAAATGGACTGGGATAGGAGACAGAGGATAGTGTTCAGTACAGTTGAAAAAGGTTTTTAAAACCCTATAGAACTCAAGAAGAGAAGTTTGAGTTTTAAATTATCTGTGTATATTTTGAAATGCTTTACTAGAACATTTTAAGGAGAAAAATGTTATGATTTTTGATGACCACTTAGAATATATAAAATTTCACCAGTTTCTAGTGTTCCCTTTAAAAAAGACAAAGAAACAAAACCCTTGCCAAAGTAGTGAGATACAAAATTGCTCTGTATAGTTTTTGTGGGTTTTTTTAATAAGATACCAGACATTGTATGATTAGTTTTACCTGAAGTTATTGTTTCAAGAACATCCCAAAAAAAAGTTCATCAACCCTTGATCTTTTCTCAAAGAGCTTGAAAATTCACAGTAAGTTTCCAGTAGTTTGTCATTTCATAAATGAATAATAGTAGGTACTTTTCCAGAGGAAATCCAATAAATTTGATTCTGGAAATCTTAATAACTTAAATATGTGGGATAGTGCACATGTATGGAATGTTACCTTGAATTATCTCAACTGTGATGATGTCTGGAACAAACTGTAATGATGCAAATGTAGCTTTACATGGAACTTTGAAATATGGGTCTTTCTCAGGTTGTTTGTGATGTGGTTGTTCTAGAGAGAGCATCTGTGGAACCAACAGACCTGCGTGAAATGTTTGGGCCGTGCTGAGGATACCTGGTATGGAAATCAAGATATAATAAAAGCTTGGGTTCTTTTCAGCTGGCCTGCCCCAGTTTTCTGGCATAAAGAAACCAATTCTGGCACAAAAAAATCAATTTAAATTTCCCAGATGTGTTGGATCCTGTTACTGTTAGGTGGTGTCATGGGCCTGTTCTGTGCCTTGCTTGAGTGCCTGCAGCAATTACACTGGAAGCTGCCTTGTGGCACCTTTTCTAGAGATACCTTTTTTTCAGTATTATGTATTTTTCAGTATTATATTACTCTATGTCCATTGTATAGGGAAAGGTTCTTCCCCCAGGATGTGCTTTTAAGCTCCTTCATAAAAACAGAAATAATACCAAGATCAGAGTCTGTTCTAAATCAAACCAAACGAACCATTGAGAGCTTCTCTGTTGTTCCCATGTATTTTAATCACATTGTTGCTTGTGCTTTTCTCTGCAGAGAGAAAGTCACTGATAATATCTGCTTCCACTTCAGGAGTGAGTCTTGTATTTCTTGTATTTTCTTGTTTTTTTTTGGTTTATTTTTTGCTTCCATTTTCTGAGTTCTCTGGCCCATGTTATCCATTTACAGAACTGGCAGCTCTATGAAATTTTTTTTTTTTTTTTTTTTTTGACAGGTTTTGCTAACTGCTCCCACAGGAGAACAAAAGATAATGATCAGGAAGTGCAAGTGCAATCCCAGCAGTAATCCCAGTGCCTGCTTCCACACTTGCTGGCTCCTCTGATTTCTTTTACACCCCTAGTAAAGAACAGCATAGGATACTTCTGTACACATCTAGGGAAACTGTGCTGCTGTTCTGTTTCCATCCTGGTCTGGGAATCTCACTGGATTCTCTTCCTTTTTCTGTCCTCAGTCTTTCTCTTCTCTTTCTAGTCTTGCACAGCACTTGCTTTATCTCTGTTAATTAGTTAATTACCATTACACTTCTGTAAGAACTTGAATGTTTTTATTTCATTCAAAAGTCAGGAAATAATGCCAAAGCTTAAAATACCAGCGTATCTAATCTTGGAGATCTCTCTTTGTCCATAGCAGAGTATTCATCATGTTGATTTTCAAGTTAGTCAGGAGGCCTGGAGGCCAGGAGAATAAGTGCACATCGAAGGGACAATTTCATGATTGGGATGTTGTGGATGGGAGATGGGGTCAGGACAGTCTTGGTCAGTGTGAAATAAGCAACACTGGTCTGAATGGATTTTCACAGGGCTTGGGCATCCAGAACGATGTGGCATGGAACAGAAGGCAGGCCTGTGGGTGAGCAGGGGTTTTAGGGTGTGTCCCTGAGCTTTGGATTAATTTGTCTCATTGATGCTGAGTACCAGCAATTCTGTTTGGAGATGCTGTTTGAAGACTTCATTTTTTACAAGTAGGGACATGGCAGAGCCCCTGTAATTGGTGGAAATACAGGAACTAAAGCCCCAGAGGAGAAAGCCAGGTACCAAGAGCTTAAAAATAATGTGTCTCCTTGAGAAGATCCTAAATTTGCCTTTGTGTTTCCTGTTTATTATGTCCTTGCAGGAGGAAAGATAACCCATATATAGGCTTTAATCCGTGTTATTAAGGAAACTGTGTAAGGAAGATTTTGGCTTCTTCAAATCCTTGCCCATGCTTTTAGGATCTTCTGGAAATTTATTTATCCACAGCAGCATACAGTCTGAATGAAATGCAGAAGTAAGATGGAAAACTCACAATATCTTACCAAGCAGCATTTTCATGGTTCACTTTCCTCCTTGCCTTTTACTTGAGGGCAGAACTAGGGTAGAGAAATAATTTTTGTTCTCTTCTGAAAGGTTACAGTAATAAAGAAACTCTTGTTAACATCAGAGTATATGGCAGGCAGGAGTTTTCACAGTCTGGCATTGTTTATTTTACCAGCAATTTGGAACCTTATGCACTCTTAAAATATTGGCAAGAAAATATTTAACTGTTAACTGTTCTGTGGCCTGTGTGTGTTTGAAGCCCTGGGGAGGAGGAATGCTTGGGGAAATCGGGTTTTTCTCAGCTTATGATTGAAACCAGAAGGTGCAGAATATTGGTAGAAGGTGAAAGCAATGTGACTTCAAATTAGAATTTTACCCAAATGTGGAACTGATGAGAGAATGTAAAACAGGTCATGTACGAGCAGGGCCCTGCTAGGAGAGAGTAGGGAGGCAGATGGAGCAAACACAAATCCGACAGTCTGCCAGGCACTACAGAAATGAATTTCAAAAGGTGATTGTAATTGTATTTGCATTTATCCTGGCCTCTGTCACTGAATAAAGGTTGTAGCAGTAAGGATTAGGCTGGTTAATTGCTGACTAATTGTATGGACTCTAGCAATTGTCACTCCATTTGAAATGAAATAAACTTTTTTTTTTGACAGAGTTTGTAGGAGAGGAGATGGGTGCCTTGCTGTTCCCCTCCAACAGAATCTTGTTCTGGTCCCAAATTCTGGAGAAAGAATATTTTTTTGTGTTCTTACTATTTTTCCCCTAGGGGAGGATGACCTATTTGGTATGAGCAGGATCATTCTTGCTTATATTACTACATAAAATGTAGCCTCTTCCCATGAGGGTATTAAAGGTTATGGTAAAGGGAGCAGGTTTTTTAATAGCACTAGCACTTTTCAGGTTAAATTCCTGCCAAGTCAGCAAAGTGACCCGATGTCTGGTGTCCAGGATCATCTAATGAGCTGTGCCTGTCCTGCTGGAAGTCAGGGCAGGAAAGAGCACAGCCAGACAGGAGATACCACCCAATATCTGCAAAGGTCAGCAAGAAAGGGATGAGGCTCAACATGCTCAGAACTCGTGCTCCTGTCACATGAAGATCCAGTGTGTGCTGTGGCTGCCACACCAGAGATATTTGGGATAAAGGATAAGAAGTAGAACTGTTGGTCAGTTCCTTCTGGTACATTCTCCTGGCATTCACTAACGAGTAACCCGAGAGCTGCATCGGGGCCGCCGGTTCGGGATCACTGACAGAAATCCTCCAGGAACGTGCAGCCCTTTGTTACCTCTTCCATGTTTTTTGTTCTTTAATGCCCTGTGACAATGACTTCTGTCACTTAAATTTGTTGCATGAGAAAACACCTGAATTTTGAAATATTATTTGGTCATTTCATTAGATTATTTTCTACATCTTTTTTAATGAGTGTTATCTGGTTGATACCACTCACGATTTTACCTCTCCATCATCTTCTTCCTCATTTCATCCTGAAAAGTTTCCTGAGTGTTTCCTCATATATCTCATCATGTCATCATGATCTTTTCTGTGTGTTTTCTACTACTTTTAGATCTGTTCAGAGATTAAAAGGTGACAATTATGTGCGGCATTTTATATGCAGTACATCATGGATTTATGCAGAATAGGGTTCCTCTTTTGGTTTATGTTCCTTTCATAATAATTCCTAAAATTTATTTATCTTTTTCTTCGCTATTAAATTGTTGAACTTAATTTTTTTCTCTTAAAGATCCATTTCCAAACTGTAGCTGCTAAATGTGTGCATGTTGTTAAATAGGTTTTATAGATTTTTTTTTAACACCTACTACTAATACTTTTATCAGCATTGACTATCACTGGTCATAATTATCTGTGTTTTTTATTTTCGTTTACTACTAATTATTTTTACTACTAATATTTATTTTCATTTTCTACTAATTTGTACTTACCTGTTTCTGCTGAAAGACTTTTCAGAATGGATGCCACCTTTCCTGTCTCTGCTGCCCTGGTAACATTAGCTAAGATGTTTCGTTTAGTTTAGTACTTTATGATCCCTGAAATTTTGTTACTCTTGACTTTTATGAAGGTATCTGAAGCCTTTCACTATGGACAGATTATATCACCTGGAATATGATGGACTGGGAGTGTTCAAGGCCAGGGTGGACAGGGCTTGGAGCAACCTAGTCTGGTGGAATGGATTAGAAATGGATGGGCTTGAAGGTCCCTTACAATCCAAACCATTCTGGGATCATTCTCTGGCTCTCAAAATCCTGAGTGATGTGAGAAGGTGCTGGAGCAATGAGTATTCACTGCCTGATCCTGTGGAAAGACTGGGCCAGCAGAGGACGCCAACAGAAGCCAGTTTCAGGGGGAACCCAGCAGAGGAGATGGATCTCCTCTGGGGTAGCAGACCAGGGTGCTTCTTGCTGAAGCACATGGTGAGTGCAAAAAGCTCCCTGGACAAGCTGCTGGACATAGAGACCTTTTGGAGGTTACTCTCGAAACAAATCGCAAGAGTTGGGAAGTATTCTTAGCTGAAATTGTTTGGGAGAATCCTTGGAGGAAGTATATTTCAGCCTTTGTAGGGTTTGGCCTTTTCTCAGGGATTCTGGCTGCTGGTGAAGGCAGGATACCCTGGTAGGTGACCCCTTGGTCTGATCAGTGTTCCTGCTGTGTGACACTTTGACAGCCCCTGAGGTTTGTCTCAGTGAGGAGCTGGAACTTCTACAGGATCTCTGAGTGCTCATGGTGTGTATTTACCTGAATGATTTATCTACCTTTACTACTGTCTTCTCCAAGTGCTTTTTTCAAACTTGATTCTGAAATTTCCTTTATCAGTTTATCAGGTTGAATTCCTGATTCTGGTGTGTTCAGAAACACATTGGTGATTAGCTTTAGGCTTTTAGCAACCAGTTTTTTCAAGAGGCATTACAGGAAAATCTCTTGAGAATTGCTCACCCTACAGAGAATCAGCACAACTTCACAGGGCACAGCAATTCAACCTCTTTTCCCTGATCTTCTCTTGAGAGGTTGTCAGTGACCTCTGCCAGCCACGTTGTGCAGGAAAGCAGGAATTTGGAATAAGCCATGGAATACAGTTCAGGTTGCACTGTGATCTCCTCTGCATCTCTAACTGTTACCATGGCAGAGCTTCCAAATCAATGAACTGCTAGATAGGAACAAACCTCATTTTCTGAGTAGCCGAAAGGTAGACGTGAGCATCTGCTTTTGCTGAAAGATGTAGGGAATGTTGTACAACTTGCTTTTCTGTGTCTTTCTTTGAATAAACTTGCTCTGAGGAGCCTTATTGATGATGGCACAATTGTTGTGAAGGTAGAACATGCACAACTTTTTCCATTAACATGTTGTTTTTATGGATTGAAGATCCTGGCAGGAGCTGGTTCTGCTACAATCCAACATTTAGCTTTTGTCCAGGCTAAAAGAATATTGGAGTACGTTATCACTCAATATTGAAGAAGAATTGTTCTCTGAAGTTAATGATTACGGAAGTGTATTACAAAATTGCTTCTAATTAAAAAAAATAGAGAATTTATCAGAAGAGTTAATATTTAAAGCATACAGGACTGTGGGTAATTATGAGCAGTGATCTGCTTTGTAGACAAAGTAGCAGAGCAGTTTAAAAAAAAGGCTCAAAAATTGAAGATTGGAAAAATAATTTCTTCAATATCTTTGTCATTTCACAAGTACATGCCTGAAGGAACTGGCCATTACAGCCCCTTGCTACAGAAATCTTCCTGATAGTCTTTATTAATGTTATCTTTTTGATCCTAGCTACAGTCTCAGTCATGTCAAAATTACTGTCCTGCAAGCAGTAGTGATGTTATAGGATGAAATAAAAGGGCTGTGTTTGCCCATTTAATGTCATGTGTGTTTTAACACAGTGTTTTGAGCAAACACTCTAAAAGCCCATATATAAGTGTCTCTATATTGTTTATAAATAACATAAACCATATTACACGTAATTCTGTGCAATTGCAACTTGAGAGAAGGGGCATAAAAAAGCCTAAATATTAGTGGAGTGGACATTTTTTACCATGAAAGATTGGTCCTGTATCTTATTCAGGAACTTTTGCTGATATTCCTGCTCCAGCAGTCAGAGTGTGGTTGATGTTTATGGCAGTGGGGCTGCAGAAGTCCCCAGATTGGACTCAGCCATGACAAGATGAGTGTACTCAGACCTGTGAAACTTGTTTTGCACAAGGGATGGATTAATTTTTACTGTATCAGCATAAACCACTTCTTTGCTGTTGCAACTTTGACAACTCCAGGACTGTGCTGCTGGTGAGGTGTGGCAGTGCACCTGGAAGAGCCCAGTCCTGGTTTGAAAAGATGACTGTGCAGACACATCCATTGTGTACAGCTACAGGAACAAACACATTGTACAGAAGAGGCTGTTTATTCTAGCAGGAATGGTATAATGAGATTGAGGGAGTGGAAACCCAAGCCAGAAAATTCAAATATGAAATGAGATACACATGTTCAACTGTGAGAGTGATATGCTTTAGCCAAACACAACTTAGTGAGCTTAGTACAGGGGGAACTCGTTGAAATGTAATGGTCTGTGATATGCAGAGGGTCAGGTTCTATGATTTAATCATTTCTTCTGGCTGAAATCTCTTCATAAAAAAGTCTAGTTCAAGCATAACTTACAGCCTAAAGAGAGGAATTGCTGCCTGGAATTCAATGACTAGTGCTTGTACGAGGCAGTTAGACGTGCCCCTTCTGGCTTTATAGTCTATGGAAGGATTAATGTGTTAAAGTAGCTTAGGGGTGCATGCTGGCAAAAGCTGAAGCAGAAAGAAACTCCTGTTGCAGTGCTCTCAGACAGGGCAGCCTGTGGCCATCCCAGCTGGGGCAGCACTGGCAGGTGTGCAGTGACACTGCCAGGAATCCCATGTCCTGCTCCGAGGGGATGGGCTGCACCTTGGCACCTGGGCTCGTCCCTGGGCTCTGAGGAGGCAGAGCACATCAGAGCCCATGGAATTGTTAGGACTGGAAAACGCCATTCAGATCATCCAGTCACCATCAGTCCATGCAAAACCCCCACCATGTTCACCATTTAACCATGTCTGTCCTCAATTGCCACATCCATAAATTTTTTGAACCAGAGATGGTGACTGCACTACTGCCCTGGGCAGCCTGTGCCAATGTTTTAAAACCTCTCCTGGCACAACTTGAGGCCATTCCTCTTGGCCTGTCGTTTGTTACCTTCCAGTCTGTGCAAACTGATCCTCCTCTGCATCATGAGCCAGAGCAAGTGGGAAGGAGGAGGAGGAGATTCGTTACCAGAGGAAGCTCTTGGTGCATCACAGGACACTGATATGGACTGATTCTAGAGCAGTATTCACTTTAAATACCATGTCCACATGTTAAGTCTTTTGCTACGTGTTTAGCAGTACAGGACAGCACTGTGTTCTTCCTTCCCTGGAAGTCTTAGAATACAAAACCTTCTGTGAGATTTGTCTGCTGGGGAGTCACCCTCAGCACGTGGCTGTTGGATGATGCACATGAACTCCCTGAGGCTGAAGACAATTTCTTCAGTGTGACATGGAAAATCCAGCAGGTGGTTGCTACCATTGTCCCACAGGCAGGACGTGGGCTCATGGAGCCTTTCAGAGAACAGCTGTGACCTGTAGCAGGAAGATAATGTTAGCTGTACATTTCCTTGTTTCAAAGGTCTTGTAAAGATGAGATGTGTACCAGAAACGGGTTCCTTGTTTTGAACTAACACAGTCCTGTGTCACTCAGCACATAAATTTGTCCAGTGACAGCTCTGCACTGGGCTGTTCCAAGGAAGGCAAAGGGGCAAAGTCCCAAGAAGAGCTCCAGATGTTACTGATTTTTTCCTTGTTACTAGCAATTACTCACTTGGAATTCTCTAGCAGTTTTTCTTCTTTATAACAAACTGTCTAGGAGTCAGCAGAATCATGACCAACCAGATCCTAAAACTGGCCAGTGGTAAGAACTCCTACAAGTTTGGAAAGAGGAAGCACTTCCAGCAAACACTACTTTGGATTTGCTCATTTTTCTTGATTTATAAAGAAGGATTTTTTCGTTCAGTGTTGGTACTTGACTGATGCCAGTTGTATTCTTCAGAAACTGCAATATTCCTTTAAATATAATTTCATTGCCTAAGATACAGCTCCATCCCCAAACTCAGATTTTATATCTGAAACTGTCTTTTAAGGTGTATTTATTGACATGTTTGTTTAATTTGGTTATCTCCTTCACCCATCTGTTTCTTGCTAACTTAAAGCTGCTGCTCTTTGGTTTTAGTGGGGACAGCTGCATCCCCAGGGATGTAAAGTCCAGGACTTGTCTCTGTAATGGGACTGTTTGTTTTCTTTGCCCCTTGCAGTTGCCTGCTGTAACATTTGTAGTATGTGTTAAGTAATCCTTGAGGTAACATTTTTATTATGTCATAAAAAGTGCGTGGCAAATATATAATAACTCATGGAATTTGTTTGTTTAAAATGGAAGGATAATTTATTGAGTGTGTTACATGAGACCTGCTCCCCCTTATTAGAGCTGTAGAAGTGCAGTTTATTTAGAAGTATGTTCTATTGAGAAAAACCACGATCTCTGACATGCATAGAAGGTTTGAGCATGGTTGGGTAGAAATGACATCATAGTTTATATACTCAATAAAAATTTAATTAAGTCATTACAGAAGTTGCAGTCATCATTTAACCCTCTGATTTCTTATGTTTAGTTCTTTTTTTAAACATTCAGTAATAACCAGTCTCCAAATCTTGATAGCCTATAAAATATCTGCATGAATTTTAATAGCTTATATTAATGGAAAAATATGAGTAACTGACATAAAAGGAATTTTCCTTGTGTTTGCACTATGTGCATTGCTATAAAAATCAACAGATGAAAAAAGACAGTGGTTTAAGGGAAGAGTATATGAACTGGAAATTTGTTCACTTGGCAGAAACTAACTCATATTTTGATAGAAAAGCTCTTGTGTAATTGCCAAGGTGAATACTCATAAGGATACTGAGAGAGAATTCGGGACAAGGGGTTCCCAGTGTGGTGGGTGTGATAGGTTGGTGTCTCTTGTGTGTAAATCCTGTCTCTGCAAAGTGCAGTGCCACACCTGAGTGTCTGCTGCTGTGCAGGGCTGATGGGCCTTGTCATTTGTACTTCTGGAGTTTCTGAGAGCTGTAGAAAAGAAATGCTTTGTGTCTCTTGGATCCCTCATGGGAGTCAGTACAAAGAAGATGCTTTATCCAAAGTGTAGCTGGGCCCTTGGGAGAGGAACTGCATCCCTTTGTTGGTGGAGGTAATGAGTAGAGGCAAGAGAAGCAGACAGTGTGGATGAGGGAGATGCACAGGAGGCATTTCAGCCATCCCTCTGCACCCAGCAGTTGGTCCAGTCCCATTTTAAGCTCTCAAGGGGGCAGTTCTCACGCCAATGGGTGGCTTAGGCAAATCCAGCAAATACTTAAGCAGTTATTAAATTTAGTTAAAAGTCAATGTGGAACTTGGACTGAGTCACACTTAGAGCATGGGGGAAGTTGCTGTGTCATCACAGACTCTGAAAGAAGTTTAATCATAGTCAAAAACTTGTGAGTCTGAGCTGCTAGAGATGCTGGAGAGGCAGAATTCTTGTTCCTGCTGGCTGAGAGTCAGTCTGGACAGTACAGGAGGAGCAGTGGCAGGGTGATGTTTCTGTCTTTAGCATTCCAGTACTTCCACTGTAGTAGCACATCCAGCCCTGCAGTCTGTGCTTTGGGGGAAAAAAAAAAAAAAGTTGAAAAAAGTTGGAGTTTCTACAGATGAATGAAGGTCTGGAGTAGCTGCTCGGTAGTTAAGCTACAGAGGGGTCTCCATGCTCTTGGGCTGTGCTGCCACTTCAAGGGCAGCCTTGCTTCACACTCCCCCAGCAGCATTTTCTCTCCACTCCTGCAGCTGGTGGCAGAGCTGTTGGCTGGGATGTTCCTGGCAGTTGTGTGTTGAGTAACACCGACCTCAGCTGTGTCAGAATTAACGGAGCTGTGTCATGGGGGGTTCCAGAGAGACTCTCTTGCTTGCAGCCAAATCTCAGTGGGGTGGGCTAGGGCACTGGTGGCTCTTTGTCCACTCACAGTGAAACTGGGAATATTTTCTCCTCACCTCTTCCTTAGAGCCTGTACTGATGGTTTTCTGGTTTGTTTTCA
The DNA here is from genome assembly GCA_013400495.1 of Nicator chloris. Classification (NCBI taxonomy): domain Eukaryota; kingdom Metazoa; phylum Chordata; class Aves; order Passeriformes; family Pycnonotidae; genus Nicator; species Nicator chloris. Next base: position 40,951 of record WAAE01008602.1, read on the forward strand.
GATTAATTCTGCTGTTCTGAAAGAAGAGTTGAAAAGGATGGTAGAAAATTTCTATGCAGCTCTGTTTGGATACGATGAGGTAAGAAGGCTGTTTTCAGGGAATGTACAACAAGTAGACCATCTAATTCCTGAACACAGAACAGCCCAGATGGGTAAAACATTCACTGTCCATTTCTTTGAAGAAATACTACGCTAGGGAAGCAGCCTTGAATCAAAGTTCTTAGAAGAAAACAGCAGAGAGCATATGGATTTAAACCATGGGGTGTGGAAGGTAGGGTGTTCTTTGTGCTTTCACCATCCCTTCTTGGCCACCACTAAATAATTTCCTCCCTCTGAATCGTGTTGTACTCAGCTGTACTTTGAAAGCAAAGAGAGGATTTATAGAGTATTTATAGGGAGTCTATGCAAGAATATTTATAGGCAGTACCTAATAATACAGGGAGGCAAAAGCACCAGTCTGCACAAGTATCTGCAGGACTTTCAAGAGGAGAATACAATTACATCATTTTTTTGCTCTAGTGAGTGTTGCTTTTCAGAGGCTCTTATTCACATGGTGATATTATTTTTTTGCAAAGTGATTTGCATTACTAATATATTGTAAATGTAACCTCATAGAGTTGTGGACAGTGTTACACATGCAAGGTTTAATCTAGTTTTAAGTATATCCAGGATGTGTCTGCTTGTGCTTTGTTGACAATCTTTTTGGAAACATAGTGTTTGCTTTGATTAAAGACAAATGTTGACTTTTTTATTTTTAACTGAATATTTTTAAGTCTTTTGCCTCTGGCAAATGTGTCAGCAGAAGACAGGAGCTATGAGCCTGTTGTGACAACACCACATAATCTAAAAAGACAATAAAAGTTCAAGAGAATTTGGACAACTAACATTAATGGATGTTGTTCTTGTATAAACCAAAGCTAATATTAGGTTTAACTGGAAAAATCTAGATAGTTCTTGATGAGTAGGATTTCTCTCTCATTCAGAATGAAAAGTAAGAAAGCAAAGAAAAATAGCAAACTACAGACTACAGTTCTGCAACATTGGATTAAATATCCTGTAATTTTTCTTTTTTAAGTGTCATAGGCTTCACACATTCCCATGAGGTGGTGCTGCCTTCTCTGTAAGATCACCATTTTTATGGTAAAGATTTCATAACATAGAAATGCAGATATCAGCTCCAGCGTTAGGAATACCCTGACCCAGGTTTTTTCCAAATTAACTTGCCAGAAAATTGGTTACAGTCTGCTCTGTAAATTAATTTAAGGCCAGGTCTGTTTTTCCATTCTGGGAAAGAGTGATGTTGCTGCCTTTCCGTGTGCAGAGCCCATGGCAGTTGCGGGCTCTGGGACAGGTGCCGTGGCCAGGGGCCAAGTACATGCATGGGGGTGTCCTGTGTTCAGACCTTCTTCACATGCAGCTTTTAATCCCCCCTCTGTACTTCTCTTTAGGGAATCTTGTGTGATGATCATGTCCTGGCAGCAGCTCTTTGGAGAAACCTTTTTAACAGGAACTGTGATGACCCTCGGCACCTGGAGCTGCTGGTGGAGTACGTGCGCAAACAGGTACGGCCCTGCTCTCCTCAGCCCCTGCCTCAGGACGGGGAGTGCTTTCTTTTATGGCTTGCATATGCAGCTCACTTCTCATAAATAAATCTGATTGTAATATTCAGTGATCATTTTTAAGGAGAAGAAGGTAAAATTCTGAAAACTGGATGGTATTTATTGTAAAGTGATGGAATGTCCTAAGCTGGATGGGACCCTCAAGAATCGTCCAGTCCAGCCCTGTCCCTTCACAGACACCCCATCAACCCCACCCTGGGCATCGCTGGCAGTGCTGGCCAAAGGCTCCTGGAGCTCTGGCAGCCTCAGGGCCGTGCCCATTCCCTGGGGAGCCTGGGCAGTGCCCAGCACCCTCTGGGGAAGAACCTTTCCCTGATATCCAGCCTGACCCTCCCCTGGCACTGCTCCAGCTGTTCCCTCAGGTCCTGTCCCTGGTCACCAGAGAGAACAGATCATGACTGCAGTTTGATGACAAATGGCTGCAGAGAAATTAACAGAATATTGAAAGCAATCCTGTTCACCTATTTCTGGACCTGTGCTATGGAGGGGCTTTACAAAATGTGCCAGAAATAGGCTGCAACTTGTTGTAGAATTGTTATCAACATTAGAGAGTTGGGGTTCTCCTCATAGTGAAATAGCACAGAGAACGTGAAAGTCTCTTGGTGACCTCTGAGAAAAAGAAACAGACAGGTTTGTTTCCCAGAATTATTTCTGTTTCTTTCAGTTATTACCTGGAGGAGACAACACTGAGTAGTGTTTGTCCTCTCAGCCCTGAAGAGATTTGTGAACCAGATCTCTAGAAAATGTTGGTGGGATAAAGTCCATGTGGGCACCAAAGAAAACGGGTGAGAGAGGTTATGGAGGAGAAGTGGAGGGTTTTGGACAGGAAATTGAAGACCAGAACTTTCACAGCATCATTCTCTGTAATGTTTCCAATACCATATTCAGCATCAGATAGAGGTACAGAGAGACAGTACTTAAGTGTGTGTCAAAAATGGGAAATAAAGGGCTGAGCTTCCTAAGGACACTTAGGGAATGCCAGAGAGTTCTTGGGAGGGACTGGCTTAATTAAATGCTGAAGGTTGCTGATGCTCAATGGTGAAGCTGTAGGAAAGTTTCCTGGGGACAAACATATGTTAAAAGGATGTAATTTGGGATATTTTCTTGCCAGATGGGGAATTTGTTGCACTTCTGGATCTTCAAGCAAAGGATAGGTCTGAAGCAATCAGCAGTTGAATAGGAAAGAGTGATCAGACAGGAAAATGTGACACATTGCAGAGGAATGAGCACAGGTTCTGTGCAGACAGGTCATTCCTGCAGACAACTGGTGCACTTGAGGAAAACATTCCCAGCTTTACATAGGTGCCAATGGGCTCTGAACTGTTACCACACAGGAATGAGGGCTTGAGATTACAGTTGTATTATCAAAATGTCAGCTCAGCACTCTACATAGTGTGAAAAAAATGTAAAGCAAATGCTGAAACTACTAGGGAAGAAATAAAGGATAAAATATTGCTGTGGTGCCAGTTTTACATCTCTGGTACCATTGTGAGCTGGAATGATGTGTCTGGTTCAGGTGCTGACCATCAGGACGGATAAAATGTTAACTGAAGAAGGCTCAGAGAGGAGCACTAAGGGTGACAGTGAAACTGCTCCTTTATTAGCAATGAGTAGAATCCCCTGCCCAAAAAAGAATGGGAGAAAAAAATGGGAGACATCTCTGGGAAATCCCGAAGGCAGTGTGAAAAGTGAGCAACAAAAGAGGTTCAGGGACACAGGAATGTGGGGGCAGAACGTTGCCACAGTTGGTTTGGGTGCTGCAATTGCATGTGGGTTCAAAAGCCACTGGCAAGGTTTATACAAGAAAAGTTTGTCCAGGGCTCTTTAATCCACAACCACTTCAGCCTCAAAATCCGTGAATGAACAGATTTTGAGAGGGAGAGAAAATGAGCAAGGAAAAGAGCATTGTGTGCTGTGTTTAACTCCTCCTGGGGAGACTGCTGGTGGTGACGGTCAGGAACAGGACAGTGTGCTTAGGTGGCTTTCCAGTGTGACCCTCTGTGGCCATGGGTGCATTCATTCCCCTGCTGAGAAACTCCTTGTCCAGTTAGCCTTCGTTTCCAGTAACACTGTGTACCAGGCTGTCCCCACAGTTTCTTGTGGATCCTGTCTTTAACAATGGCTATTAGTGGATGCCAGAGGAGAACATACTGACAGGACAACATGTACTGTGCCCCTGGTCAGCTCCCCCAGCCTTCCTGAGCTAATGGTGGTGGGTTTGTCTTTGACTGATCCTTGAGCGAATTCTTTCTTCTTTTTTTCCCCCCTTTCCCATATCTAGGGTGACCAGTGGCAGCAAGTTGACCCTCTGCTGTATGATGAGAGGGGTTTTAATTTTAATTTTGCTTGCATTGCACCTTAATATTACATTAGATCCCAACTATCTTGCCCAGAGAGGTTGTGGCTGCCCCATCCCTGGAAGTCTCCAAGGCCAGGCTGGACAGGTCTTGGAACAGCCTGATCTAGTGGAAGGTGTCCCTGCCATGGCAGGGATGGGAGTGGATGGGCTTTAAGGTCCCTTCCAACCCAAACCATTTAGGGATTTCTTCTGTTGTGAGAATGAGCATTCATTGCATGTTTACCTCTTCCAGCTCATGTGCTTTTATGTTATAAATCCCAGGTGTTCCCTGCTGGTCAGGCCATTTTTCTGTAGCTAAAGCCTTGGGTTGTGGGCAGGATGGGAGCTCTCCATGGTGAGCTGGTCTGGGCAGTGTCCCCTGCAGTAGCCACCAGGAGGATGAAGTGACTCATGGCAGCTTTGCGTGGCTCCTCTTTGCCCTGTTGCCAAAGCTTCAGAGGAGACATTAGCTAAAGCATCAGTGACGCAGGTAACTCCAGAGGATCTGCAGATCCTTATCCTGGCCTTTCCATGACACTTCACAGTCGGAAGTGACCTTTTCAGGTCTACCTCACACAAATGGCAGAGTAGGCTGAAATCTCCCTGTTGTGCTTGCTGTCTGGAAGGACAGGTGTTTGTGAGGGAGCTGCCTGGGCGAAGGGACACGTGGCAGTGACTTGCTGTGCTTGCAGGTGCAGCACCTGGACGCGCTGAGCGGGGAGGACCTGCTGCTCACGGGCGAGGTGAGCTGGCGGCCGCTGGTGGAGAGCAACGCCCGCAGCATCCTCAAGCCCCTGTCCCCCGTTTACAACGACGAAGGGCTCTGAGATCCACGTGCCAGAACAGCTTGGGGAGCATGCCTGGAATGGGACTGGGCTGAGGCTGCGTGGTCAGGAAGAGCAGTCTGCTGTTGGAAGGAAAACGTTTCATTAGCTGTCCCATCCGTGGTGCCTCAGTAGCCTCCCGGACAGCCGTACTCCCAAACCTTCACCCACAAATAAATGCTCATTGTTTTAAGAACCTCTGTCCTTTTTATGGCCCCGAGTGGCCCTTGCTGACAAATGGACAGAGCTGCCTTCTGCCTTTAGGAAACCAGGTATCCACCATGACATAGAGTTCTCTCAAAAAGACATTTCTGTCCCTTGCCTCGTTTAAAGAGCTGCTACTCAGAGACACAGTGGTGTCCTCTGTTCCCTGAATGGTTGTGAATGTAAATCTGAGCTTTGCATATTTAGATATTAAGTATATATTTTAAATGCCTGATACCAAGATGGAGTGGTCCATCTTTGCTTTAGTGGAGTTAAGAATTGCTTTAACAGATTCTGAAGGGTTTTCTGTGAAAATCTCTTTTAGGAACTCTCCACTTTGTTGCACGAGGATAAGAGAATGATGCAAAGAATAATAATGCACAGTCCCCAGCAATCTTCTGTGACTTGGCTGTTTTAGGGAGATTAAAGCCCCAATTTTGGCTGGGCTAGCACTAAAAGCTGCCTCAGTACTTGATGTTTCAGTCTGCCTTGCTGATACTTCCACATTCTTTGTAGAATTGTGCTCTAGGAATTCCTTTATGAAAAGAATATCCCTGTGGTGTCCCTGGCACTCTGCCATCCTGCATCCCCCAAAGCAGCAGTCCAGGGCTTTTTAGCAAGATTCTTCAACACCAGTGAAAACTTCCTATAGCTGTGCAGGCAAATGGTGCCAACACAGTAATTAGGGGAGCAGGAGCTGCACTGATGAGATCAGCAGAGGCCAAGGTGCTCTGTGTGGGTGGATGGTTCACCAGGCTGTTTCCAGGTCAGTGGCAAAAACAGTTTTCATTTCTCTCCTGTTCAAAATGAGTCAATAATAAATGTCAGTCTGGATTAAATTGCTGTGTGTTTGTTTTCTGTGCCATGTGTGCTTTTGATAAGAATAAGCCCTATAAAACCAGGATTTATTCCTAATAAAAGTATTAAGCAAAAGTAGAAGGCGATAATCCTTAATTTGTGAATTTAATCCTTAATTTTTGACTCCTTAGTCTGGTGAAAGTGTAACTGCCTGGCTGTGACTATTCTTCCTTCTCAAGTTGCTTTCTTAATAGTCTGTGTTGGGGAATATTTGCCATCCCTTCCCCATGTAAAAAGCAGTGGGATGCAGCAAAGAGGCTCCCAAACACTGCCTTGTGTTTTGTGGGTTTTTTTAATCTTCTTTTAGGGAGCCTTCTGTTCATAAAAAAGGCGTTCTGTCATTTTTTTTTCCAGGGCGAGCTTCCTCAGTTTAATTTGTTATAAAATGAGTCATGTAAAGAGCCCCTCTCTCTGTGTGAGATGTATCCCTTCTCTGTGAAAACATAACAGCCCAAACAACTTGCTTGCAGTTTATTTAAGATGCTTTTGTTGAAAGCTGAGCTAAGCAGAGAAACCTCTTATGTGTGAAGTATTATACAGTGTGCGTGAGATAATAACACCTTGTAATTCATTACAGCTGGCTTGTATTTACATAAAAGAAGGCTGAGCTGTGTAGGAATTTGCTGATTAATTTATTTTTAATGAGAGTGAAGTATACCAAGTACCAAAATAAACTTTACTTTGTGTATCTTACTGCTCCTGAAATAGGTGGAAAAATTAATGGTAGATATTTTGGCTCAAAGCTACATACATTAATTCATATACAAAACAGTTATTTAAACCTTAACCCCTTTCCTGCTGTGTAATTTAAACCTGGGCTGATGTTCTCCCTGCCATGGGAACACGGGGCTGGGAGCACACCGCCCTCCAGCCCAGGGACCGTGCATGGCTGCGGGGAGGCCGGAGAGCTGCTGGAATTCCTGGGCGGGCCTGGAGGGGAGAACCCCTTTGTGCTCTGAATGTGGGGCAGCATGTGGTCAGACTGAACTCTCCCCTGTGTTTATGGGCAGGAGGCTCCACAAGTGATGGTGCCAGATTGGAGTCATTGGCATCTGCCCCTGCACCTTTTATTAGGGTGAGAATAAAGGGCTGTAATCGTGGGCTGTGAAATGCCTTCCCCCACCCGCTGTAAGGGCTGAGCCAGCAGTGGGCGGGGGCCTGTGGGGCCCGCTGGAAAAACAAGGCAGGTGCTGTCTCTCAATTAAAAGGGTAATTTGTTAGAGAGGCAAAATGTACTGGAGGCTACACAGGACCAGGGAAGACTTTGCTTCCCAGTCGTTAGTTACCCAGAGACAGCATCCTACAATTTTAGATTGGCTATCAGGGAGAAATCCTTCCCTGTGAGGGTGGGCAGGCCCTGGCACAGGGTGTCCAGAGCAGCTGTGGCTGCCCCTGGATCCCTGGAAGTGTCCAAGGCCAGGTTGGGCAGGGCTTGGAGCAGCCTGGGTCAGGGGAAGGTGTCCCTGCTCATGGCAGGGGAATGAAATGAACTTTAAATAAAGTTCCTTCCAACCCAAACCATTCTGGGATTCTAATGTGATCCCTGTTGCTCTCAAAAGGTGAGCAAGAAAGCTGCCATTGTCAGTATCTTACGTAGGACATCTCTCCAGCCAGGAGGAAAGAAAATACATTTCCCGTTGCAAGTGTTCCAGCAGCAGAGATGGGCAGGTGAGTGATTCCTTTGCACAGCTCTGCTTCAAGGGCAGCAGAAGAGAGCGGGTTTAACCAAACATTGTAAACCCCATCTTTTCCTATTTTCAAGGTTTTCCAGAGGGAATGATGGAAGATATTTCACTTATGCACAGTTCTTTGTTTATGGGTTTTTGGAAAGTGGTCTCAGACCATCAGCTTGGAGGCACTTACTGTATTTAAATGAAGATATCCATGTGAATTTCTTCTGGAATGAACCACTTTATCATCCAGCCTGATCTATCTCATATACAGCATTTGGACATCGCTTAGGGTTCCAAAGGACTTACTCTTCTACTTCTCCGGGTATCTTAAAATGAAGAGACATGAGCCCCTAGGAAGCACTCATCATTTCAGCTGGATCCCAGGTTGCTCTCTGTGGGTGGAAGGATCAGCACTCAGTGTCTTCCTTCTCTTCTGTTTTGCACCATGGGAGAGTAGGAACATGTTTTGTCTTACGGGCTCAAACTTGGGAAGTCTCTTGCTTTAGGCTGGTGTTTTTGAGATGTTTTGGAGCAGAGGGGAGTCATCTGATAATCTTCAATACCCACTCTATTTTAGGTGGTTAAATGTTTTCCTGTGTCACCTTGGCTGCTGTGCTCACATCACATTTGGGTGTTGAACTGTTTTCTCCTACATCTTCAAAGTGCTGCAGTGCTGAGAGCACAGGCATCCTCGATCTCCACGTTTCCTGTGCCATCCAGTGCTTAAGCTCTGTTGAAGTGCAGTTGCCACTTCCCAGATTTTTGACTCCCATCCTCACCTTCTGCAAAGTGATGTTTTCAGTCATGTCTCTGCCCCACCAAGCCCTCAGGTCTGAACTGCTGCAGCTGGAATTCCTGGCAGTTGGAATTAACCACTGTCCTGTCTCCCTGCCCTTGGCTCAGCAAACGTGGGAAGCCGAAACTGGAACTGGACACTAAGAACAAATTTTTCCATCAGAGCTTTCAATTAGATGGATGTAGAGTACGTGAAGAAAGCAAAGCTGGGGGGGGCTGAGCATCAGCTGGGAGGGGACTGGTTGTGCAAACTTGGTCCCTGTGAAATGTGCCAGTGCCACTGCATGGCACCACTCTGAGGAGCAGTGGGAGCCATGGCCTACCCTGTGACCCACTCGTATTTTCCACATTCTCCTACTTGTTGGTTTAATGCTGGTGGTTGTCTGCATCCCAGGGATGTGCTGAAGTACTGCTTGAGCATTTGGAGAGGTTTGCTGATCCCCTCTACAGGTGTGCTGAATGAGGCATTGAGCTCCAAAGCTGCACTGGGTGCTTCCTTCCAGGAAGAGGAAAGTCCCAGTGTAGGGAATTGTAAGTGTTTAAGTTAATCCATATCTAGAAATGGCTGTGTCTTCCTAATTCTGCTGAGAGAACTGTGCCACAAATGCAGTGGTTATTTCAGGCCCCAGTGTGGGGTTTGGTCATGGCCACAGCCTTGTACCATGAGCGTTTTTCTTGGGTGATGCTGGTGGCAGCTGATTCAGAACCATAGAATCATGGAATATCCTGACCTGAAAGGGACCCATCAGGATCACTGAGTCCAGCTCCTGGCTCTGCACAGGACCCCAAGAATCCTATCCCGTGCCTGAGAGCATTGAGCAGGTTTCCCAGTGAAGACCTTCCTGTATGGGCTCCTCCCCTCCCCATCTGCCTCTTCACATCTGCCCTGCTTTCTCTGATCTTTGTTTTGCCTTGATTACTGAACTCTAATCAAGGCTTCTTTGCTCTTTTCTCTGCAAGAGGCTGAGGAACCCGTGTGGTGTCCTTCCCACTGACCTGCACTGTGTCCAGCCCTCCCAGGCTGGATGGGCCCCTGTCCCAGCTCTCTGGGTGAGGTGTTCCTGTGCCGCAGGGAACGAGATCTCCGTCTTTGGGCATGTTGTGTCTGCACAGCCTGGCCCTCAGCACACTCCATGTTCTCTTGAAGGTCTGAGAAGGCAAGGAGAGGGCAGCAGCTTACATGAGAGCCTGGGAAAGTTGGCAAGGACATAGGAAAGACCCTGAGGCCCAGCACGAGTGACCAGTGGGCTCTGCTGCTTACGCAGTGCCCGCCCCTCCTCTGCCTGCAGAGGGACTGTCACCTGTGGGTGCCGTGGGCTGCCCGGCCTCCTGCACCCTGGTGGGGCAGTTGCATATTAACAGTCTTGTGATCCTTCCCAGACTCCTCTGCTGAGGTTTTTCTTTGACCACTGCCCCTTCTTCAGGCATTCAGGGCTGCCCTGTGTGTTCTTCCTGAAGTTGCTGAACATGTTCAGGGAGTACTTGTTTTGCTTACAGTCATTCAACCTGCTGGGCAGCTTGCTCTGCTCATTTGTGGGACAGAAGAGATGGCTGGGCCTCATCCTTCCGCTGACAATGCAGAGCACTAACATGAGAGTGATTCCACCTTCTGCTGTTACATCTCAGTGACTGTTCAGATGTGATATGCTGGGAGCAGCCAGGGAGTTCAGGTCAAGTGGCAATACATCTGCCAGAGTGACCTGAGGCAGGTTAGTGGAAACACTCCCAAACACTGCCTTGAAATTTTTTTAATCTTCTTTTAGGGAGCCTTCTGTGTATAAAAAAGGCATTTTGTTATTTTTTTCCCAAGGTGAACTTCCTCAGTTTAACTTGTCATGTAAAGAGCAACATCTGTAACCAGCAACATCTACTGTCCTGTTGTTGCTGTCTCGTACAGGTGTGTTCATGTAAGAGGGCCCTGCAGAAGCTGCTGAGCCTGGATCCTGTTAGGAAGCTGCTGCAGTTCTTCCAGAGGAGAGAGCTCCCTCGTGCTGATTTTAGAAGTGAGGAGTCCTGCACATGCAAAGCCTTCATTAATGACTGCATCACAATGAGCTGGGCTCCTTCATTCCTCATCCCACCTGCCAGCTTTTGGGCTGCTCCACATCCTGTCAAATCCAGGCATCTTAGGCAGATTTACTCAGTGTCCCACATCCTGCCCTGTGCACCCTCTTCCTGCTGGTAGCCGTGGTGTTACAACACCCAGTTCTGTCTCTGTGGATTCCCTTCGGAAGGAGACACAGAAGGGGTGTCTGGAAGTGCTTTCTTGATGTGGGGCTGGTATTTCTGGGGCTGAGAGATTTTAGCCTGCTAGCAGCTGCTAACTTCTTCCCAAGGAAAAAGTTCTCAAGAAAGCCTCTTCTCAAAACAATCTTGGCAAACAACCATCCTTTCTCCAAACAATCTTTCTCCAGGTGATGTTTTGCTTTTCTAGTTCCCAAAACATTTGAGCTGTTTCTCTGGTTTAACCAATGGGATCAGAGAGGTGTCGTTCCTATTCACCAATCGTGTTAAGTCTGTGTCAGAACACCTTATAAAAGTAGGAAGAATTAGACAATAAAGCTTTTTTTCTATACTTTTTGCCTTCTGAAATATTTAGAGTCTCTCATCCTTTTTTCGTGTCCTACATTCTTCAATGTTCAGGACAGGGCAGCAGAAGAAGCAGCACACTGTGCTCCCTCTCCTGCCAGCTGTGCCTCAGCCCCCTGAGCAGCTCGGGGCTGCACCTCAGAGGGTCACCACAGCTCCAGGGACACATGTTGGCTTCCCTGCATGGCACAGGGGTGGCAGAGACCTTGGAGCTGCAACGGGACAGAACCTCTGTGCTGGGCACACCACTGGGCAGGGACAGCAGGGGACGGGGGAGCCCTGCTCCCCTGACATCCTTTGTGCTTGGATCATTTGGCTTGTGGCTGGCAACTGGTGTCCAGTGCCCTCCTTCAGTGGCACAGGTGTGAGGCTGCCTCTCCCCTGATTTGAGAGGGTCTAAACAAGTTAATGGAAAAGATGAAACATGGAATTTGTGTGCTGCCACTCTGCTTAGATTCTGTAACACCATGGGTGGGAATGTTGGACAAAAAATGGGGAGATGTGACTTTGCACTGCTCTGTGGGTTCAGTGCAAACAGAGCTCAGTGCAGGAACTAAAACTGGGACTTTTCTCATCCAGCTGTGCTGGCTGAGTGCATCTGGCCAGTGAATTCTGCAGTGGAGCACTGCTATGCAGTGCCTTCCAGAAATGCTGTTACAGCACTGAGGAGCACCCTGATGTTTTGAGATGGAAGATTGGGTTTCAGTCTGAAATAGAGGGGGGAAAAAGGCAAATCTGGCTTCTCGTGTTCCAGGGTGAGTGCTCACTGAGATCTATAAGGAAACAGGTTGGCAGGCTGCCTCCCATGTGTGCGTGAAGAGGAAGAAGCAGGCACATTCTGTGGAAAGCCCAGGCAAGGTGTTTGTGTTTGCTGAGCTCTAAGAACATGTGTGGGATGGAAGAATAAAGTATTGCCTAATGCTTGGATCCTGGCTGAGCTCAGATATCAGTCAGAGCAGAGCTGCAGGGACATTGACTTGGAAGTGGCACTTGGGGCGTGTGTTCAGGCAGCGGGAATTCTCCCTTTGTCTTTCTCTCTCTTGATTGCAGAAGGTGTGGAGACAACACTTTCAGATAAGATCCCTGCTTTTAGCTGGCAAAAATGGGCTGCTGGGATTCCCACATCCTGTGTTGGCCAATCAGCCTCTGGAGTGCCAATTAGAGCCGTTTTTCCAGACAGCAGGGACAGGACACCTCTCATCTAATTTTAGATGTCTGCATGGTAAACCTCTGCCACTGACCTGGGCAGCCCCAGCTCCTGCTGCTCAGAGGGGAGAGATAAGCACTTCCAAGGCACATTTCATCGGGCCTGTTCCAGGTGTCTGCTGCAGGGTGAGGTAACTGACTCCAAGAAGTCTCTGCCTCTCCCCACCAACCCTGAAGGAGCCCAGCCTGACAAGCTGGGCTGGAGATGTTTACATTGTGTGTGCTTTCGTGTGCTGAGGACCATGAGAAACTACTGGAGGGAGAGTAGATGGTTACCAAACACCAGCTGGAAACAGTGCAAATCCCTTTACAAATCCCCGTTACAGAATCAGCAGCAGAAAATATGCATTTGATGACTTTTTTTAAATTCACACTCTTTTCAGCTCTTTAGGATGGCAAAAAGAGTGATGGTACACTTATTTTATGTTATCACCCTGGCAAAACAGCTCCAGAAAAACGCCTACCATGTTACAGCTCTTCCCTTTGTTACTTCCCCAAACTTCCTTACACTGGGTTGGCTGTTCACTTCACATTTTAAGTTATTCTTTAAGCTGTTCTAACATTCACTTTCACCCGTAACACTTCTGTGCCAGCAGCTTTGTTATAGTTTTGTCCCATCCCTACTTTGCCCTTGCTCACTGCATCACAGCCACATGGCAGCCAACTTCTGTTTTCTGATTCAATCGATGCAATGTTCTTGCCATTTGCAGTCCTGCTGAGGCTTCATCCTGACTTCAGGCATCTGGAGACTAGACAGCTAATCCCAACTAATCATCCCACTCAGCTATAGTCGGTGGTGAGTGATAGTCCCTTGGGGATACGATCCATCCCAGCTGATTTAGAGCCTGGTGTCTGGATATTCTGGTTCACACTCAGGCATGGCCATCCCTCTCCATTGACTATCGCCCCAGGATTATTCCAGGGCACACATTTAGCTTTTACATGACTTAATTTAATTTAATCTCAGGGGATTTTGTAGATAAAAGGCCAACTCTCCAGCCAGTTCTTCATTCCCTGGTTGCCTGTGTGGAGTTCAGTAGCTCCAGGGTGAGCTGATCTCTGTTCCTCTGCAGTTCTTCACATGTTTCTCATGGTGTGCTCCTACACACTGCTTTAATTCACATAGCAATGTCTGCCTGTACTGTTCCTCCAAAAATAACTCCATGATGCTTTTGGGAAGCTGGAGTTAACTAATCCCCAATAAGCAGCATGTGGGCAGTATCATTATTCACACAGCACCAGACTCCTAAGGCTGAATGTCCTTGAAGGATTTCCAGGGAGATGCTAAAAGAGCACATGAAATATTGTTCTTATCGCCTGCAGTACCTAATGACCAAGATTTCTGCTGTGATTCCTACAAACACCATGACTCTGTGTCAAAAAATAGAATGTTCTGGCTTCCTCTGCCGTGTGCTGGTGTAGCAGAGCTGGGCTCTCAAGAAATGCTAAGGAGCATTATGTGTGGCTCAGGGATGAGTAAGTTTCTTTGCCAAGTCTGATTACCCACTTGGGATATTTGTGTTTCATTATAACTGACACTGAGCAGCGTGTTTGATTTGGAACAAATTTCAAGCAGGAACAAGTTCCAGCATCTGCATTTCCACTGTGAGCACAGTGAGGGACAAAACAGGTTAGAGCCTGCTAGGCCAAGGGTGGGGACCTCTCTAGGGAAGGGAAGGGAAGGGGAGGGGAGGACAGTACATTAATCAGTTACAAGGAAAAGGAAGAAGCAGCTTGAAGAGCTGTTATTCTTCCCCTTGCAAAAGGGACACTCTGGGCACCCAGTATCAGGTGCATGCCTGGGTGAGGGACCTGGGGAAAGCCGGCTCCTCCCCCAGTGTGGGAGGCTGTACCTGGTGATTAAGGACTTGAGCTTATGCTGAGTCTTGAAGGAACCTATTGGGAGGAGCTCAGGAGTGCAGGAGGGGCAGAAAAGACCTGAAGACAGACACAGGACTAATCCAGCAGGAGAGACACCTCTCAGCATCAGCAGCTCCAGTCATGTTCAACTACCTGGCAGTCGAGGTGAGGCCCCAGCTCCACCGCAGCTACGGGAGCCAGCAAGGGGTGTCTGGGCCACTGAAGAGCCGCCTGGAGCAGCTGAAGAAGCCGTGGTGGAGGGAGCCCACCACGCCACTGGTGCTCCAGCACAGCGAGACAGCCAGGCTGGCCATCGACGCCTTCCTCGAGCAGGGGGAGCGCGGCTACCTGAGCGCCATCGCCGAGGAGAGGGAGCTGCCATTCCTTTCCACCTTGGACATGGAATATATCAGCCATCAGAGGAACCAAAGCTTCCCAGAGCCCAGCGCAACGAAAGACAAAGAAGCTGACCCTGGTGATGCGGACACTGGAGACAGGTTCTCCCTCAACTCTGAGCTAACATCGGGCACCTACTTCCCCCTCATGTCTGATGTGCACCCTCCGGAGCTGGAGCTGGGCTGGCCAGGGACGCCACTCCTCACGGCGTCTGGCCAGACTCAGGCCACTGTGATTTTCCAAAGAAACAAAACAAACAGCATTAAGGATTTGGTGCGGTCTCTGATCAGCCGGGCACGGACGGTAGGTACAGAGCTGTGTCCCTTGAGGGGAGCCCTGTGCCACAGCGCCTGGCGCTGCCGGCCGGTCCCACACCTGTAACCACACGCTCCACGCTGTCGCTGCTCTCTACATGTCTGGCATGATGTGATTGCTTTTTCTGCAGCAGACCTGTAGCTGTTCCTGCTCCTTTCCTTTCTTGTCATTTCCTTCTGCCTGGGATTTCAGGTCATCCAGACAGTGCCCTTGCAGGGCACAGACTCTGTGTCCATGGCTGCAGGGAAGCAGAGCAGTCCCAGAGCCTGGCGTGGCTGTGTGGCAGGGCCTGCAGTGTCCCTGGCTCTGTGTGTCCCAGCCAGCCCTGCTCCCTCTGCACAGCCACACATCTTCTCCAGCCATGGACATCATCTTAAGCTGGACAAGACAATACTGGTGAATTCCTGTCACAGAGAGAATCTCAGAATGGTTTGTGTTGGGAGGAGCCTTAAAGCCTATCTCATTCCATTTCCTTCCACTATCCCAGGTTGCTCCAAGCCCTGTCCAACCTGGTCTTGGACACTTCCAGGGATGGGGCAGCCAAAGCTTCTCTGGGCACCCTGTGCCAGGATCTCACCACATATGACCTGAGTAAATTTGTGGGACTGAAAATCCCTGCCTGTGGTTTGAATTAAGTTAGAATCCTGTCTCCTAGGCCTGATGTCTGTGACTCCCCAGGGATGAGCAAGGTCAGCCCGTTTTACCCCATTGCACAGTTTGTGGTGCATTATTACAACCCTCGGATGTAATAAAAACTGGATGACTGCAGTGCCTGCCTACCAAGCACAATGCTAGCATGAATTTATTCACTCAATTATGCTGCTTGTTGTTTCTTTTGCGTTGACACTGTACTCTGTGTGGAAGCAGCAGGTCAGACAACTATCTCAGACACATTTTCAGCTTTTGTCTTTGTCCTCTTTATGGTTCTTTTCAGCTGTTTCACGTCAATCTTCTTTTGTAGTATTTGTGTTGAGATACTGAGGAAATATTGAGAGCAAAGTTCACTTCAACCAGTCAGCTTCTGGCAGTTTCTCTTATCACTCCAGTAGTTTCTTATTTAACTTCACAGTAACTCCCTACATTCATTGTTGCTCATGCAAAAGCGGGATATAAGGAATCACCTGGATCTCTGCAGCTCAACTGTGATCTTCTATAACCATCAGCAGAGCTGAGCAAATGAATTTATGTATTCCCAGCAGCTCAGATTGCTGTGCAGCATTAAAACATGCTCAAAGATCCACATATCAGTGAAGTTTGGGTGTGATATGAGGTGAACTGGGATCTTTTTTCTTTTGCCCAAAAGACCATTTTGCCACATGAGCTGCTGCTCAGTTGTAAGCAGCCCTTGCTTAATGCCTGAACTTCCAATTGCATCTTACAGGCAATTACAGGAAGTTTTGGTCCAGGAAATAAGTGACAAAAAGCTTTGTTTGTCCTTGCAGGCAGCTGATTTATGGTAGTTTAAATGATCTGAAAAGTTCTGTGATATTGACCCCATCCTTGTCAGCAATGGGGATTAAGGCACAGTCATGGCAGAATGCACAGAGTAAATGACTACCAAGAAGTGTCCTCCCGTCACTCAGCACGTGTCCTGGATCCTCAGTGATATTATGATCCTTTAAGCCACAGGAAAAACATCTTGCTGCTTTCTCAGTTCACAGGAACTCAGTTGCTGCGGGCAAGTTGCCGGGGCAGTGGATGCTTTGTTGTACTTTCAGTACATTCTCAGCTTTTTGCTTTCTTTGCTTGGGTTGACAAAGCACTGACAATCTTCTGCCCTTCATGTTTGAGTTGGGGATTTCACACAGTGTTTTTTACCTTGTGTGAAATGTGAGAATAAGTTTTTAAGTATCTTACTAATTTATTACTGGTGTTCTACTGGCTTCTGGGTTAGCAGCTCTGGCCAGTGCTTCCCATGATTAACTCTATGATTGATGGCAATTCCAGCTCATTCACAACCCCAGTTACACATATTTAAGTACTTACTGAGTCATTTTGCTCAACAAACCATCCAAAAGGATGTTACTTATGTGTCTTAATGACAAAAGAGCAACCAGAGGTAAAAACTTCCTTTGCTTGAAGTGCCAGTGTGAACCATTTGGAGAACCACCTGTTCTTTTGCTTTGCAGCTGCTGTTTCTACATTTCCAATATTTTTGACACTACACTTTTAGCTTTTGTCATAGATCCCTCTTTTAGAGTGTTTCTCCTCCCAGGGGGATACAGTGCTGGTGTGATGTGGGAAAGATGTTGAGATCCCAGCTGCTTTTCCCAGGTCCTGTAGGCAGGGAGTGTCTTGAAATGCTGTTTGCTTCTTCCCCGGTAGAGTCACACAGAGCAAGGTCAGCTGACATCTCTTGCAACAGCATATTTGTACTGACAAATTAGCAAAAGGAGCATTTGTTTCATGGGTATCTTTTGCTGGTGTGGCTGGTCTTTTGCCTTTGCTGTATTTAACCAGCTCTCTTTGAAGACTGATGTTCAGATTTCAGCTTTTCCCTTTGCAGACATAAGAAGATGCAGCACAGCCACACCTTTGCCTTCATTTGATAATACTATTACAATTTTGCTCTTGCTGGATGAGCTCCAATCTGGTTTGAACTGTCCATGCTGCTTCTTTCACCCCTCTTGTGCCCCTTGGACTCTGGCTGTGCACTCGTGTCTGTGCCTGGTGGCAGAAGGGTCCCTGACGGTCCCCAGGGGAGCAAGAGCTCAAATGGCACCACTGCAGTAATGCCCCAACCACTCTGCTATTGGCAAATACCAGTAAAACCAGCTGTGCTGGTTGGAAACCAGACAGATGGCAAACCCCAGTGGGGTTCTGGTAAGTGCTGTAATTCCTAAAGTGATGACTCCAGTAATTGCTGAATTGTGAGTTTCCAGCAGTGGGTTTGGAAATGTCATGGTTTAACCCTACAATGGCAAGGTGTGAATTTTTTTAAAGCCTGTGGGGCAGCTGTGTCTCAGTAGCATCCTGACCTGCCAAGGCCAAGCCATGGGCTCAGAGGTCATGATCAGCATGGTGAGGAGCAGGGATGCCCTGAGCCAGCCCCAGCCTTGCAGCCCCCACCACTGAAACGAGGGGCTGGAGGCACTGACACAGGTTTAGGTTTGTAAGGCCCAATTGACTTGAATGCCCAAAGCTTTACATGTGAGACATGAGCTGTCAGAAACCTGAATTGCAAATGGTACTCAGTTACTCAACTCCCACTCTTTAGGAGGTTTGAGGGGAAAAACTTCCAGGGTCTTCTTCCCCCCAAATTTCTCGGCTTTGGCATTGATCTGATGTTACTGTAAGAGCTGCCTGCTTTGATTTCCAAAAGGATGTACTGATCTCAGTGCCCTTATGAATATCCACAGCTAAAATGAGACACCTGCATCTCCCCCTGCAGGGAGGGCACAGCCTCCCCTGTGTCC
Source organism: Nicator chloris (assembly GCA_013400495.1). Lineage (NCBI taxonomy): Eukaryota > Metazoa > Chordata > Aves > Passeriformes > Pycnonotidae > Nicator > Nicator chloris. The sequence goes on from WAAE01008602.1 coordinate 59,044, forward strand.
CCAGTGCTGTCCTCCCTGCCCAGCATGGGCCATGCTGCACACCGGGAGCACCGCCGAGCAGGGTGTGAGCAGAGCTGCAGCCTGCTCCACCTCCTGGCCGAGCAAAGATCCGCTTTGGAGAGCCTGAGTGGCTATCAGGGCTCCACCCAGCTTGCACAAGCTGGCCCCGGTGCCTGCGACTCTCGCTGACGCCTCAGCCTGGCCACCTGCATCCAGCCTGGGCATCAGCTGCCACGGGTGACTCTGTGCGATGTGCTGCTGCCTGCTCAGCCCCCTCCCTCTCACAGTGAGCACTGAGGCCCTGGCAGTGCCAGTTTTGGGCAAGGATCAGCCTGAACTGTGGCAATTCAGCCAAAGCCCTGCCAAAGCCTGCAAGTGCTGGTAGAGGAAAGCAAGATGGTGTGGATCTCCTGTGCACCCCAGGTACAGGCAGTACCCCTGAACATGTGGGATCTGGGGACAAAGGAGCTTTGGTCTTCCTTGACACCATCACACTGACTTCCCAAGCAGAGTTTAGATTGTCCCTAGGACAAACCTGCCTCAAACCTAAGCTTGAGATGAGCTTGAATATAATGAAGAAAAGTCTGGCTGAGAGGGACTTGCCTGAGGCTTTACACAGGCTCTGGGCTGCAGTTTTTTCACGGTGCTTCATCATCAGAGGATGTGTGACCCATCAGAGGAATTTGGCTAAATTGCAGTTGGTCTGTGGCTGGAGGACAGTGTGGAGAGATGTGGCAAAGTCCTTTTATACTGTGGATCTCAGCAGTACCTTGTGCTGATAGACCTGCAGCAACATTAATTTGGGAAGTTGAAGATGCTTCTCAGTGCTTGCAGAGGTCCTCCAAGGCTGACTGCTCCCCATGACAGACAGACACGTTTCAAGAGAGGAGAAGTTTGCCAGACCTTTGTAAAGCTTCTGGGAAGACAACACCGACAAGAGCTACAAAAGAGGTGCCCTTTGGAGTCAGGTTCTGCAGCCTGTATCTCCTGGGACCAGGGTGAGAGGGTGCAGATGTGGTTTTGGCCTGGACAGCAGGAATGAGTTTTAGCTCTTGACAGCTGCCTTGTGTCCCATGTGGATGTCTGGGAGCACGCCATCCTCTGGGAAGGTTCTTCCCCAAACCCTGCTGTGGTGAGCTGGGCCTGGGGCCTCCTGCAAGACACTGAGGACCAATGACAGTGTGTTGGGCATCATCACAGAGATGGGGTTTGGGGGGAAAAACAGAGCCACGATATCTTCTCCATCTGCAAAAGGGCTCAATCTCCAAGGGAGCAGGAAATCAGCTTTCTGACATTGCTGTCCTCTCCACTGTGGCTCTGTGCAAAGGTCTTTCCATGGCATGTACAGGCTGAGAGGAGCCATCTCCCCAAGCAGAAGACTGGGCTGGAGAGCACGGGGCAGCCCAGGGGCCCCACTCTGCCCTGGCAGCACTGAGGCCATGAGTGTGAGATTGGAAAGAGGCAATTTGTTAATGAAAACAGAGCAGAAGAGTGTCTTGGTTTGAAAGACAGATGTCTGCCGGGGGAGAGCAAGGCCCCCCTTGGAATGGACAAATCAAACCCCCTTCCCTGCGGATTATCACAACCTTTGAAAATNTCTTGGTGTTTTTTCTGGAGAGCAGAGTTGGAACAGTGGGAAATCCTGGCCAGTGGATAAGATGAAATCAGAAGCTCTGTGGTGTTAGCGGGAATGGTGAGATGTCCCGGCAGAGCAGGGGGTGCGGGGCCACGCCGCAGCAGAAGGAAAGAAGCAGCGCCGACCAAGCGGAGCGGTGGCAGCGGGCGGGGCCGGCAGGAGGGAGAGATGAGCTGCAGGGTCCGGGCACTGGGCAGACGACACCCGGCTTCCCCAGGCTGGGATCGGAGGGGACTCTGAACTCCTCTCGCAGGAAGCAAAAGCAGCCTCGCTGTCCGTCCGTGCCAAGGGCCAGTGATGCACTGCCCAAATACCCAGCCCGCTGGTTCCCTACCCCAACACCCGGGCTATCTTCCCCCTCCCAACTTTTGGCCATTTCTTTTGTTTGGGCCAAGTACTCATAATACCCAGTGGTTAGTTTCCTAGCAACTCATGGGAAAGAATTCTACATTAAAAAAAAGAAACAAATCTAACCCCCAACAACTACTATTGGGCAGTGAGCAACATGGGCCAGTGGGGCAGTCTGGAGCACAAATCCAGGGACATTTAAACTTGGAGCTCCTCTTTTCTGAAGCTATTCCAGATCAACCCCATGCCATGAGTACAATTTCCCCTGTTCCTATTTAAAGCTTGAATCACTGCACATGTAAAAGCTGACCTCACTGCCATCCTCTGCGTTCTTGGTTTGAAGAGGAGCAGGTGAGCAGCAGCGGCAGAGGAAGGCTCACCCTGCTGGGGTGATTTGGACTATGGAGAGTTGCATCTGTGCCCATGCACATAACACAGGCAGTGGAGGTGTTGGAAAACAGACTCCCTCCTCATGGGGGGCATGACAGCAGCAGAACTGACTGTCATGCATTTCGTGTGCCAGGTGTGGTGCAGGGCATGAACACTGAGAAGCAGAATGGGCTATTGGAACTTCACTCCCAAATGTAGTGGGTTTTGAGTCATCTTTATTTGGGCATTCTCTGGTAGGTGCAGCAACACAAATCAGGATTATAAATCAAATTTATGAGCACTAGTTAATTTATTCACTATAATATGGTAAAGACTGGGTCTAAAGTACTTGGGCAGTGGTTTCTTTTTTTTTTTTCAGCTTTTCCTCCCCTACCCTTTTCCATCCCACAGTGTGCTCCCATCTTCCATGAGTTGTCAATGTTAGCTGGTGATGGTTCAAGGTCTGAGTCACCAGGTGCTCTGCACCCTCAGGTGCAGTGACAAATCATCCTGCTCAGCAAGTGCTCTCCTGTTTGTTCCTTCCTTCTCCAAGGTGTCCCCCTGACCCTGACAGTGACAGTGACAGCCAACAGATGGATCCCAACAGTCACTTCCTCATCCAAATAATGGCTCCCTCTGTGTTGTCTGCTGGCAACTTCATCCCATGAGGAACAGAGCAGCAGGGTCTCCAATCCCATCTGAATCTATTTATGGCTGATTTCCCTTGATGCATTGTTCTTACTGCAGGTCATTCTGTACTTTGAATTTTGTAGTCTTGGGTCAACTCACTTGTAGCTGCTTGTCATGACTTACCCTCTGTTTTCTGTATTTTCATTCCCATTTTTGGAGAATTCATGTAGCCATGACGGTCTGCTGCCTCCCACTCCATCTCCACAGTGGGATGGATTGCCATGGCCTTTTTCAACCTCATTCTTTAAAGAACTGGCAGTTTTCTTTAAAATTCTTTTCCTATTTAAACCCCCTTCCTTGGAGACCTTATCTTTGCTTTATTGAGATATTATTGAGATATATATTTTTATTTTTTAATAATCTTAGTGTTATTCCTTCTTCCTCCTGTCAGGTTTCATACCCATCACATGCATCCCTGGCTGCATGAGCAGGACTTCTGCCAGCAGGGAAAGGGAAGGCATCATTTCCACACACATTATTCTCTGATTTTGTCTAGGCACCCCTAGGATCTAATCCTGGAACAAAGATTTGCACATACTTTATCACGATACCTTCTCCCTCACCTGGCAGTGTGTCCGCCCTGAAAAAAAATTGTACATTTCGTATTAATCTGCCAGTCATATAGAGTCACTTTTGCTTGACTGAACAATGATTTTGAGCTCACTCTCATCTCTTGTTTATATGCTTTATTCTTGGCATATTTTCTTAAGGCAACACATACTTGTTGCACCATTGAAATTCAGAGTTTGTGCATGTGTTACCCTTTCAGCGATTCCTTTCTGTGAATAGGAGATGAGACAGGAGGTACCCAGGTGGGGATTGTCTCAATAGTTATTAAAATTTGATTTTAGCTGCCACAGTGGGGGTAAGGGCTGTTAAACACAAAGGTCCAGAATCATCTCCATTCACAGGAGATGTGGCAAAGGGTCTCAGTAACTCAGGAGGTTTGAATAGTTTAAAGCACAATTCACTTGAGAATGAGATTTCAACAGTCTTTTGTGTTTTTTTCCCCCCACACCTCTTTTCTCCTGGCCAGGTGATAGCAATTGTGATGGATCTGTTTACAGACATGGAAATTCTGTGTGACCTGCTGGAGGCCTCAAGCAGACGGCACGTCCCCATTTACCTGATCTTGGATGAAGAGTACTTGAAGCATTTTGTGGAAATGTGCAATAAAATGGCTCTTACTCAGGACAGCTTCCCAGTAAGTTCCCAGTCTCACACACTGGATATGATAAACAGGTCTTGGAATTGATAAAAACTATGTACCCTGTGTTCTGTTCCCTCTGCCTGGTCCTTAGGACTCATCCCTTTTCCCCAGACTCTATCCCTTCTCTCCCTGTCCCAGGCTAAGAAACCAAGGCTGTTTGCTCTAGGAAACTGAGATCTGTCTTGATGCACAGAGGAAGGCATGCAGGAGCCTCCTAGTTGCATATATTGATGTTTTGTGGTCCTCATTTCAGTTTTCCATGCAGAGAGTGTGAAATTGGGGCCAATGAGATGCAGTGAGTTGCTGAACACTTTGCTGGGCCGGCGCAGAGATGCAGAGGGTGGCTAGGAACTTTAGTTTATGTGAACCTGTATCATCTGGACCTGGGGGGAGAGGACACAGCCCCTGCTCTAGGACATAGAATTGCAAGACTTAAATTGCTCATAGTTCATATCCTTGAGCTCAGGGATTTAAATTCTGCCCAGAGCTGCTGCAGGGCAATAGCTGGGAGGGCAAGGAGAGCAGTGAGTCCCCTCAGATGTCCTGCTGCAAACCCCATCACTTCCTCCTGCTGAACCCACAGGTTAAAAAATCTCATGTTAAGATCTGCTTTTAGGCTTTGCAATTCAGTTGTGGGTCCATGAGGGATTTGTGAAAAACCCAGTTCCTGCTCAGTGGGTGCCCATCACCCAGTGTGTGGTGCCCAGAGCAGATAAACAATAAAAATGAATGTGACAGTGCCATAAGCTCTCTTAGGAACTTGCAGCCTCAGAGATGCACCCCAGTATCCTGCTGATCCCCATTTCTGGCTACCACCTATCAATGGAAGTTGGTTTTTTTTGTTGTCATTTGTTATTCTTGTAAGGCCAGCAGTGATGGCTGTGCTCCTTCCCTGGGTGTGCAGGATTCCCTGGAGCACTGATTCCACTCCAGCCACCAGTTTCATGGGCTTTCCCTTCATTTTTGTGGGGAACACTTGGAAATTTTCCAGTTAGCTCAAAAGTATTCCTAGCTAAAAACAAGCTAGGGACAATGCAAAAACAATGTTTTACAGGATATTCCAAATAGATGCAGTTAAGATGTCTTAATTTTCCCTAATTTTTAACCTGTCTACACAAAGGTTCATTTAGAGAAGCTTCTTTAGAGAAGCACATGATTCTTTGGTCCAGATGACAAGGTTGGACTCGATGACCTTGAATGTCTTTTCCAACCTAAATGATTCTTTGATTCTTCCACCGTGCTGGTGAAGCTCTGTCCTGTCTTGCTTCTTAACAAGCCAGACCCATTTCATCCTGACTCTTGAGATGGCAGCTCTTGGCAAAAACTGCTCCATGCTGGAGCATGTTTTCCTCCATAAATAGCTTCCACACTGAAGTGACCTGGTGCATTCAGATGAATTCCATCTCTCCAAAATATATTTTATTGCTTCTTATCCAAGAGGTGGCCAATTTTAAAATTAAAACTAGAATGAGTTTATATCCATGGAGATGTCTAACATCTCTTTGTTAAGCCTGATGTTGTGTCGTGCTTGGATGGGTAATTAACACTTGCCTCCCCATTCCATGACTCACTAGCAGTTCTCCATCTGAAGTGTCTCTTACACTGATGCACCTCAGCAGTCCATTACCTAGAGGCTGAATACACATCTGAGTGGAATGAGGATACATATTTTATTCCTGCCTCTAAGTTGTGGCAGGATGTGGCGGTAAATCTTAATTTGGAAGAATTGGTGGCAATTTGGGGTTGAATG
>WAAE01008602.1:65206-134450 GCA_013400495.1 Nicator chloris
GGGGGGTGGGGAGCTCATCCCAGTGAGAACCAGTATTATTAAAACTTCAGCACTGGAAGAAAAAATCCTGTGTTGACTGGCCACAGGACAAGGTGAACACCTCCCCAAGTATCCAGAGTTATCTTGGTCTGAATCAGTNTCCAAAATATATTTTATTGCTTCTTATCCAAGAGGTGGCCAATTTTAAAATTAAAACTAGAATGAGTTTATATCCATGGAGATGTCTAACATCTCTTTGTTAAGCCTGATGTTGTGTCGTGCTTGGATGGGTAATTAACACTTGCCTCCCCATTCCATGACTCACTAGCAGTTCTCCATCTGAAGTGTCTCTTACACTGATGCACCTCAGCAGTCCATTACCTAGAGGCTGAATACACATCTGAGTGGAATGAGGATACATATTTTATTCCTGCCTCTAAGTTGTGGCAGGATGTGGCGGTAAATCTTAATTTGGAAGAATTGGTGGCAATTTGGGGTTGAATGGCAAAATTGGGGTAATTGCCCCTCCAGCATCTTACTTCTGAAAAAAAAAACGTGTAAGTCTGCTGGTGGCAAATTCCAGTGCTGAGCATCAGAAAATCCTGGGTGGAGCATTGGCAGCAGTGACAGCAGAAGTTGGAGTTTTCAAACATCTGTCTGCTGAATCTGGAACTACTGTCTGAATGGAGCAAGAGTAGTACCTGGGTGTCTTTGCTGCAAGACTGCAGGATTCTCATCTTGTTGGGATGATTCAGGGTCTGAATTGACAAGAGGAAGAAGAGGATGATAAAAATGAATCAGATATCAGAAACTCACCCAGCCTTGGAAATGATAAAGGGAGTGAAGAAATACTGTGGTGACAAATTTATGGAATATCCCTTACCTGAAGTTGTTTTAATTTCCCCAGGAAGGGGNTTTCAGACGACCACAGGTTAATGCAGGGGACCTTAGGATGTCATCAAGCCCAGCCTCCAACTCAAAACAGTGTCACCTGTGAGGTCACCTTACTTGGTCTCATCTGGCAGATCTCCAAGCATGGAGACTGCACAGTCTCTCTGGGTAACTTGTTCCAATGCACAGCTGTCATTGCAGGGGAAAAGGTTTCTCCCTTCTCATAGGTGGCAGATGAGGATATGTTCTGGGACATAAAAAGGCGACAAGTGAGAGCCACAGTGCCAAAATTCTGAAGCTTCAGCTCTGTCCTTGCTTGAAGTTTCCATGATCTCAAAAGAAGACTGGACCAGTACTGGGAGAAGAGATCCTTGTGGGCTTCCTACTGAGACAAACCACAAGAAGCTCAGGAAATCCCCATAGCAGAAAACAGGATCTCCAGCAGTGTTAGGGGCAGCATCATAAATGATTGCCCTCTTCCTGCTCTCCCCAGCTGCCATTGCCCACTGCAGGAGAGAGCCTGGACGGGCTCTGCTCAGGAGCAGATTTGCTGCTGCTGTGCAGCCCAGGAGGGCGGTGGTGCCCCTGGGTGGGCTGGGAGACCCTCACTGCAATGTGAGAGCCGAGCCTTTCCCACCTGGCGGGTGTTCCCGGAGAGAAGCTCAGCTCCTACCCGCGGGGACTCTGACAGCAGAGGGAAGCCACCGGCGGGGGAGTCGCTGCCGCAGGGTCCCCGCCTCGCTCCTCTCCGAGGGGCGACTGCCCTGAGCCCCGAGGGAGGCAGGCGAAGGCGGCACAGGTGTGCCCAGGGGCAGCTCCGGAAAGCTGAACGGGCGTGGGACTGCGTCCTGCGGGGAACATCGGCAGGAAAATCCCAGCAGCTGATGCTTGTCCCTTGCCTGTGCCTGGCCAGAAATCTGCTGGGTGGCGGAGGGGCACCGCCACATTCCCTGAGCGCCCACCTCTGCCAGAAGCAAATCAGCCCCGACGCCGAAGCAGCTGCTCTGGGGCTTTGTCTGTAGCTGCGCTGGTGTTCGGCAGGAATGAGCTGCCCACAGAGGCATCTGCCCGGTCAAACGCAGGTGGTGACAGCTTGTGACAGCTCCTGCTGTACCAGAGGTGCTACAGGTGTCAGGGGAGCTGGCCTGGAGGGCAGGAAGGAACGACCTGGCTGCCGCACGTAGGTGTAGCCTTAGGGATGTTTATTTACATGCCAGATTTTTGTTTGGCACTGTATCACACAGAGCAGGTCAGTAACAGTTTCCAGTGACTGTTCTGCTCTTCTGCCTTCCTCATCTGAGGTGCAAATAACTTCTCTTATGGGCAAACACCTCACATTATGAAAGAGGCTCCCAATGGATACCAAGAGCCATATTCCCCAGTTTATTCTGGGCAGTTGCTTTTACAGGCCAAGGTTGTATCAGAGAAGTATTTGCAGTGGAGCATCAGCTCTTTCACTTGAGTATAGCAGCTGAAAATGTTAATATCAATTTAAAATATATTGATAAAAGGAATTCCTTAAAATGTAGATATTCCTCTCTGTTTTTTTTTCATTGAGTGATGTTTTAAGCCTGTCATTGTATTAAATCAGAGCAGCACACTATTGATTAGAAACTAGCTAGTTGTTACGCATCAAAATTTAGTTCAATGCAGAGCCACCAGCTACTGTGGGGTGTTGAATATTATTAATAACCTGGAAGAAATTGGATAGTTTTAACTATGTCAGAAATGATCTGTAGGCTCATAGGATTCTCCCAAGTTTTTTTTCAAACTAGAATTTGCACTTGACTGCAACTTGTTAATTTTTGCTGTTTTTTATCCTGTAGAAGCAGGCAGTGTGACCAAGTATTTGGTATGTAGGAGCCAAGAAATACTTAGTGCCTTGCTGAGTTCTACCTCTCGGAGCAGAGCATGAGCTTGAGGAAGTCCAGCAGTGATGCACATGGGAACATCTCTGTTTAGTTCAGTACGTGGCCCCTTACCAACTCTGCCTGCTTTGGTTTCAGAACATGCGCATAAGATGCCTGAGTGGAGACACATACTACAGCAAAGCAGGCAAGAAATTTGCAGGCCAGGTTCTGGAGAAGTTTGTCCTGGTTGATTGTGATCAAGTTCTTGCTGGTACATACAGGTAAGAAAATACAGCAACTACTGTGGCAGAGACTGGTGACACTGAGGAAATATTTCTTACCAAACTACTGAATAATGTAACTCCTGGTGCTGCATGTTGGTACAACAGTTACCCTTTGTTCACCTCAATCGGTGCTTTCACAGTTTTCCAAGCCTCCATCTTATCCATCCTCCCTGCCCCTTTTACCTGAAGTGAAGACCTTGGTCTTTTCAGAAGTCTCTCCTCAAACAGTGGTGGCTGCATCCCTCAGCCTTTCAACTTCTGTTTTTCTGCACCCTCTGTGACTTCACTGCCTCCTTCTTGAGGTGCAGAGACAGCACTGTATGTGGGCCCCCTGATACGCTGCACCGAGGTGTTCAAGAGGGGTAAAAGGTGCCCAGACTCTGGTTTGTGATTGTGGCCCTTGCTGGCAGGAGCCAACACTCACTGCATGTTTTAGTTGCTGTAGCACTCTGAGCTGATGATGTCAGACAACCGCTGATGAGGATTCTGAGCTCCTTCCTGAGCTGTTCCAGGTTCAGCATCCTACAGACAATTCTCCCCTATGGATACACCACTTTTTCCTTTACTGAAGTTCATCTGCCATGTATTTGTCCACTTGTTCAGTTCTGTGAGGTCCTTCTGGATTTGCTCACCTTCAGTGACGTATCCAACCACCTGAAGGACCTGAGGATCACCTGCAAACCTGGGGATTTCACTGCATCCCTCCATGCCTGAGGGCATCCATGTGCTCATTGGCTTCCTCACCAAACTCCAGCAGGTTGGTGAGCTGGGCTTGCCTTTGCCTTTGCCCTGTTGTCCTTTTCCAAGAGGCTGCGCTTCTCCGTGCTAGCAGGAATCTTATACTTCACAGCACGCTCGGCATGCCCCAGGGTAGAGGGCAGCTTCAGGGGTATATGGGCCTCAAGACTGCATTCAGAGCCCTCTGTGTAGGTGGGATCATATGGGAAACTCTCAGCCCTTGGCCTTTCTGGTGGTGCTGATACACAGGAATGAAACACATCTCAGTGTATTCCACTGATTCCTTGACTGCCAGTAAAGCATTTGTGAACAACCTACAGCCCCAGTCATCCTCAGGATTTTGGTCTGCTCCCTTTCAACTCTTTTCAACCCATTGCTGCAGTTTTACATAGTTACCTTTCTTGAAATTGAACCTCCACATGCTGCATTTATTTAGTTTGATCTCCACTAAAGAGTTAAAATGGTTTTGCAATAATTCTTACAAATGGGTTCTTCCACTTCTGCTTCTGGAACTAAGTCTTATGCACCATTGCAGACCACATCCTGAGTCGTATCTTTTCTTGTGGGTCGAACAATTTAGACTAGTTAATTTTGTCATGTAATCATTTATTGCTTCCAAAAAGTTTTTCTCCATGGTTCATCCCAGTGAAGCATTAACCTGTATGTGTATGAATGGATGAAATCTCCCTCTGCTGCTGCCCATCCTAATTTTGCAGCCTCTGTGATCTCAGTTAACATTGTTCTCCACAGTTCTGATCAGGGGGTCAGGACTACTGTTCTTGTGCTAGATTTTTATTACTATTAACTATATTTAGTTACTTTTCCACCTGCAGATCTTTCCCACAGTATTCTCACACTGTTCACCACTATATTATCCTTCACAAACAGCGCAGCTCCTCGGGACAGCCTGCTCTGTGAATTTGTTGTCCTGGCAATACTTTTATTCTCCTTCCACCAGATCTCCTTGAACACTGCTCTCCCTCTCCTTTTCTCTCAGTTTCCATCTCTCTGTGAGCACATGCTGGACCCTCAGGCTACCAGTGTCCTCATCAGTGCTGTAGCTTCAAGCTGCACCTTCTCCTCTGGTGTTGACTTCATCATCTCCAAGAGTGGAAGTCTCACCTCATCAAACTCTGGCAAAATTAATGTAAAATGGAAGTACATGGTTGAAACTGGTTGTGTCAAATCTCTGAACAACACGGAGAGCAGTGTCTGGTGGCATTTTGAACATCCTAAGACACATAAAAACAATGGAGTGAATCACTGCCTGGAAACACTGGATGCTAGAATCATAGAATTGGTTAGGCAGAACAGCCCTCTAAGAGCCTTGAGTCCAACTGTTCCCTCACTACTGCTGAGCCCACAACCAACCCATGTCACATCTACTTGTCTTCTAAATCCCTCTATCCATCTCCATTGGCTGCAGGGGCAGGGATTACATAACTGGATCACTCATTTTTGAATGGCTAAAGCTGAGCATGTGTCAGCTGGATTGAACTGCACAGCTGGAGGAACATCTGATTTCCCTGTGGCGCAGAGTCAGGGTATTGCTTAAAATGCAGGTGCAGCTCTCTGGGTCAGTTCCTCCCTGTGCCATTCAGAGCAGGGGCTGGGGGCTGTCATGTGCTCCCCTTCTACAGATCTCTGCAGAGCTGAAACTTCTGGAATTCTGGAAGATAGTATTTCAGTTGAAAAGGGTCTTACATCTGATTCTGTGTTGTGTCAGTAAGCACAGGATGTTCTGGACTAACAGAAACAGTCTCTTCTTGAGGAATTTGTTCAACACTTGTCAGAAACACTTTCACAGCAGAAAATCGGGATGTCTGCTCCTGGGTATAGTGCAACCTGTATAGGAGATATTTAGATTATTGTCCCTGCAGATGGGAACGTCAGATGCAAAGGATGAGAACAGTTACTGAGTAAAGCCAAAGGTCCAGGGTGGAACCAGGGGTGTCTCACAATGATACAGCAACAAGGGTAAGAGTGTTCTCACCCAGCAGCAGGTTTTGCAGTTTAGCAATGCTGTGTGCAAGGATCAGAGGTTTCAGAACTCCAGGGTTTTATGTTGTACGTGCTTCTCTCTGTTCAGTTTGCTATAGGAGACTCTGTCCTACCATGTCTGGCCTCCATCATACCCTCTGGCAATGGGTTATGCAGTTTAATTTATGTTTTGTGGGAAGAAGTGATCTGTGGTGTTTACAGTAGACCTACTGCTAGATAATTATATTTGATGTCCCCAAATTCCTACAACCTGGGCACAGAAAATCAGTGTTTCCTATTTACTTTCTTGACTGCATCCATGAATTTGTCCTTCTCCATTATAATCCTTCATGTGAACCATCTCTTCTCCAGGTGAAGTATCCTTGGCTTTTCAGTCATTTCTTGTATGCAGAGTTTGAATTTATTGACATTTAATTGTCCATCATTTTGTCACATATTCCTCTCTTACCGTAAGATCGTCTTGCAGCTTCTGTTTATCCAGTTTTCTTTTGATCCACAATAATTTTGTCATGAGGTCTGACATGGACATTTTCTACAGTTTTTTAGTACTTTCTTCAACATGTTGAACAGCATTGATCCCAGCACAAAACTTGTGGGTTTCCAGTGAGTAAATCAAACCTGTTGCTAGTGTTTGTATCTTTAATCGACTGCTACTTCCTGAGAAGACCTTCCTTTGTATGTACTCCATGATCACTTAATTTTTCTAACAAAAATTGTCTTTGCTGAATGACCATGTCAAAATTTCTTTGAAGCACACATCTGTGTGCTTTCTGTCTCCCTCCAAGATCTGCAAGAGGCTTTTGAGACACGGCTTCCTTCCACAAAAACATGCTAACTCTTCAGCATTATGATTATAGTTGTTTATGCATCTAATCATTTTACTCTCTATTTGCTTTTACCAGTTTGTTCAGTATGGAAATAAGGCTGGCTGGTTTGTAGTTTTCCAGGAGCTCTTTCAAAGGTTCACATTTAAAACTTTCCATTCCTGTGCTCCTATGTTCAGTATTAAATGATAGGTTGTCCCTAGTTCATAACTGGAAAATAGCTGACTTCCAGTTTTTGAAGGCTTTTGGCTTTAATATTTTCATTTAATGCACCTTTTAGCTATGGTGAGATTTTTTGATGATTTAAAATATCTTTATTTTGATATGTACATTTTCTCTGAGACTCTATCATAGCATCTTTAAACAATCTTCTTGCCACCTCAAGCATTTAACCTTTTTGATTAGTCTTTTAAATTTCTTTTTAATAGCATTCCTCACTTTTTCTTTGAAGTTAATAATTACTGTTGTGGATTATTTTGGTCCTGAAAGAATATTTGATATGGCTAGGTCATGGTTATTTTTTACTGAGTGGCCTTCCCAAAGAAACTCTCTGAACTGGCAATGTTATTTCTCCTTTTGTTGGCTTTCTGGTTAGCTTTTCCAATAAGTGGTCATTTATAGTGTCTAAAATGCAGTTTCAGCAACTCTCCTCATAGTGGCCCCCATTCAACCTGGCAGGATCTCCCTTTAGCCTTCTGCTGTCTGCCTCCTTAATCTCTCAGAACCCCCACAAAGTGGCATATTTACCATCAGCACTCTGCTCAGAAAGTTCCCAGTAAAGCCACTGTGCACTTTTCTAAACACAGCATTATTTGTTCAGATGTTTCTCCATTGACTCTAATTCCTTACCCAAGTGTCACTGATTTCCATCCTGTCCTTTTATCAGAATACAGTTTTCTTGCATTTATTTGTAAAGTGAAGTGGGTGATACCCAACTGTGTGACCTTCTACACATCCCAGCTTTGGTCTGTAGCAATCCACTGCACACTGCTATCCATTGGGTTACTCCAGTCTGGCAGCTCTGCAACAAGGAGATGAGTAATAAGGAAAAGGATCAAAATATGCAGAAATAGTTTAATTGTCCTTCTGCTTCCACAGGTTTTATTCATTCATACAATAAGAACAACATGGAGCTGTGTCAGGGAGGGTCAGGCTGGATATCAGGGAAAGGTTCTTCCCCAGAGGTGCTGGCACTGCCCAGGCTCCCCAGGGAATGGGCACGGCCCCGAGGCTGCCAGAGCTCCAGGAGCCTTTGGCCAGCGCTGCCAGGGATGCCCAGGGTGGGGTTGTTGGGGTGTCTGTGCAGGGCAGGGGGTTGGACTGGACGATCCCTTCCTACTCAGGATGTTCAGAATTAAATTCTTTAATTTATTCTGATATATTGCTGCCTATTGGTACAGATCAAGCACATTTTTGCAGCATTTTTTAAATATGGAAACCAAGCTCACTGCTCTTATCTTAAACAAATGTAGGCAAATTAGTTTAGATCCCTCAACTCTTATGTGTACACTGATTAAATGTTTAACATTATATTTATTCTAAATGAAGGAAAAAACCTAGATTGAGGTATGTAGGCTAAGCAATAATCTAAAATCTCAAATGTAATTATGTATCTAGCTATTTAGGTTTATTCCAGGCACCAGAAGAAACAGGGTGTTTATTTGAGCACTTAAGATATTTTCTGTTTCAGCAGGTGAGAGGAACCCAAGGGCCAACAGGGACTAGAGCTAAATAGGATCTTGAACAGGAAAGATAGACTAGAACCAGAGAAAAGAGCTGGTATTGTCAGCCTGAAAGGGAGTTACGTGACTGTTTGAGTTGCCTTAGAGGAGAATAAATTTCTCTGCTGAAAATGACAGATGGTCATGTTACGGTTGTGTCCTGCCATGGGCACAGAGAGGAAGGAGCCCAATGTTTGCTATAGGAAAAAACTCAAGATCTGGGGTTGAAACTGACACAGCAGCTGAAACTGCAAAATGAGAGGTGAAAGTTTACAAGAGTGCAAAAGCTTCCACACGTGGCTTCAGGAGAAATAAAATTGAAGTACAGAAGTGTTTGGCAATGGACAGATAAAGCTACATCAGTTTGAAGCTGAAGGAAGCCTGAAATTCCTTTCAAAGAAAGGTGCTTATACTCACAGGTATCCATGGCCCAAGCAAGAGGAAAGAGCTTTGCAAAGGGATTTCCTGATCTAGCTTGATGAGTAGTCACCTCAAGAAAGAAATTCAAATTAAGCAGGAAGTGAGTGCATAAGGAATGGGAAGCACAGTGCATCAGCAAGGGAACCCCAGGTGACACATGCAGCAATGCAGTGACATTGCCAGGAGATGAGTTATGTACAGCCTTGCTGGGCACATTGAAGCAGGGAGGAGCAAGTCCTCAGGTGAGTAAATAAAAAGTGAATCCAGGAGAAAGAGACAAGGTCTGCTGCTGGAAGGATGAATAAGAAATAAGAGATAACAGACATGGGTGCCCAAATTAGTTGAATACATTGCACTAGTTTGGATCAAAACAAAGATGAAAATAGAGCAATGGAAATTATTTTAAGTGTGTTGGGAGCAAGCTAAAAGAACTTGCTGCAATAAAGGCAGGTTGTTGTTACCTTATCAAAGAAAATGTCACTTGAAATGAAAGGTCTAGTAATGAGTGTTATGTGGTACATGCATCTAGCCGTGAGCAAAAACAGAACACAGAAGTTTGTGTTGGCATATGGAAAGAAAAGAATGGCTTTGTGACACCCCAAGTGACAGAAGAGCAATAAAAATGAGTTTGAGAAACTATTGAAAGAAGGAAAAAACCTTCTGCTGCAAACTGGTATCTTGTCTATTGGAAAGAGCTGAAGCAGAGAGGCTGTGTGGAGATCCGGAGGCACCTGTACAAACAGCTGAGGAAAGGCAAAGGCCACCGTGACCCCAAAGCAGAGCACGGCTGTACAGGGGGCAAGCAGGGAACTAATCTGGGTGTCGAAAATGCTGCTGAGACGGAGACTTGTGGAATACCGCAGGTGTTCTTCCCGCTCCTGCCTGGCCCACGCCAGAGCCGCAGGGCAGAGGGTGCTGCGAGGACCGCCGGTGTCCCCCACAGCCCGGCGGTGATGCTGCACCTCCATCTCCCGGCCAAGGGATAAGCTGCACCGCTCCCGGAGAGTCTGAAAGCAGGGCAGGGAGGGGATCCTGCCCTCCAGCCATCCTCTCCCAGAGTCCTTTGTGTCCCA
The DNA here is from genome assembly GCA_013400495.1 of Nicator chloris. Lineage (NCBI taxonomy): Eukaryota > Metazoa > Chordata > Aves > Passeriformes > Pycnonotidae > Nicator > Nicator chloris. The sequence continues at coordinate 74,988 of WAAE01008602.1, forward strand.
GGATGATCTAGAACTGCTGTGAACAGCAGTTTGTTATAAGGAAAATATAATGTCAGGAAAATCCTACCGCTCTTAGAAGCTCCTATGATCTTTTAGTATCCAGGGAGGCTTGCAGCAGGAGGAGCTCCAAAGCCCATGTTGGTGTTGTGTTGTGCAAGGAAGTACCTCTTCCTGTCTGTATTGGATTTGTAACCTGTGAACTTCATCCAGTGCCTCATTTTTATACCAGAAATCATTTCCTGGCCATGCCATTCAGGAAAGAATAGACCTTTATCAGTTTGTAGTGATGAGAATAGCCATGGCTGGCAAGACCACATTGTCCCATTCTGGAAACCTGTGCTGGGGCAAGGAGGGCTGTGTCACCAGGAGACCTGGATGATTCCTTCCAGATCCTGTCATGACACAGAGTGAGCAGGACCCCATTGGATCAGTATGGGAAACTGGGAAACAGGAATGCCCGGACTAGGGCAAGCGGCATCAGTGGCAGATACAGTCATAAGGCTGGGGGAGTGCTCTCCCCTCACAGGGGGAAGGGCTTTTCACATGGGTGAGAGGAGATGGCTGGGAGCATTGGGATGGGCAACAATATTGTGACAATGTGTCCGGGGCCACCAGCACTCCTGGGAGCCAGGAGGTGCCCTGGGACAGATGCCTTTGGTAGTGTTGATCCACAAAATCTCCCCTCTGGACTCCTGGATTTCTTCAAAGAACTCTCAGGGCTTTTTGAGAGATAATATTCCTTTGCCAAAGCTGCCTTTTGTATTATCTCATATCTGAGGCCATTAATTGTATTCTTTAGAAGAGCCTCTACTAATTTGTGTAACTACACAACTTATATGTATCTAATTTCTGAGACTTAATGGTCTGGAACATTAAAAACATTATATCACATTAGCACCCTCCCACTCTTCTGATAGCCAGAGCCCTTTCAAGTGGGAGATAGCACACCCTGGTTAGGAGCTGAGCTATTTCATCCTGGCATTCCCTTGGTGCTTTTGGGCCGATGATCCCTGCTCCTCCCCATTCACTGATATCTGCTCTGTTGATGTTTTCTAATCTCTTCTACAGAGATCTCAACAGGAGACTGATCTTCCCTTGTGTTCTGGGTAAAGGGGGCTCAGGGCAGCCCAAGCTCCTGCACAATAAAGGGATGCAGAGGAATTATCTAAACACTCCTGTTGCACACAGACCAATGTGCCTCAAAAAGAGCTGAATACTTCTTCTTTCCCCGTTTGCAATGTGTGACCCAACCTTTTTTAAAGATGGTCTCTCTGGGCTTAGGAGCTTCTCCTCTGTCATTTAGCCATCCCAGGCAGTTTCTGGTTTGATTTTTTCAAAAAATATATCTGATATCTCTGTGAAGGGATGCATTTGCTCTGAGCCTCCAGGATGGTATTTCTGAGTAGTCTTCATGCCACCCACAAGGATCTTTTCATTCTTTTACTACTTTTGCGTTCTTACCTAATTTGCCTGGTTTGATATGAAGCAGCAGAGTATTTTTTTTTATTTTATGTTTCCCTTTGGGGTGTGATTGCTGAGTGTAAACATACCAAACACCTGTCTGACCTATAACAACTGCCGTGTGCTCGGGGACAAGCCAGGAGCTGGGTTTCCATTAGAAGTTCCCAAAGTTTAGCTTCAGCTAAACTTTAGCTTTTCACACTTCAGCTGTCTTGTGAGCTAAACATTAACAAGGTCCCAAAACACAGTGCCAGTATCTTGTCCTGAAATGACATTTACTTGAGAATGTAATCTCCCACGACAATTTCTCTCCTGGAACTCCTGTCATTTTATCCTGCTCTTCAGAATCAGTGTCTTGCTTTAGCAGCCAATAATGCAGCCCTCAGCTGGTACTGCCACCTCTGAAAATTCTGGTTTATTCAACACATTTAGTCTGCTGGTCTGGTTTGACTACAGCAAGAATAAAAAATCAGCTGATGACTGGGATGACCAGGAGCCTGGGGATCCCACTCTGGAGAGGAACTTCCCTGTTTAATCAGGAAAAGGAAGATTAGGAGAATGTGGTTATAATCTGTAGCTATATTGGGGAAGAGCTAATTAGGTTGCAGTTTGGGCACAAACAAGAGGTAGGGTTAAACAGATAAGGAAAATTTGCAGAGTGGCAATTAATGGAAGTTTTTCCCCAGCTAGGGCAAAACCAGTTTGGTTTTAAGGTAGAATATGACAAGCTCCCAGAAAAGATCCCAAACCACTTCACTTTGAGGGCAGGGACTAGACCTGTTGAGCCAAGAATTAACTTCTATTGCATTTGGGAATCCCCAGCAATACTTATGGCAAATATCATCAGCCTTCCTGCCCTGAGGTATTCCTGTGGTCTCTGGAGACCTTCCACTCCTCAAGGCAGTTCCTCATTTCCTGCCTGCCCAAGCAGCTCCTACAGGCCCATGACGTGTTGCAGATGTCAGGATGTGAGAACACATTTCCTGCCAAGGTGAGGGAAGAGCAGGGCACCCTGAGCTGAAATCAAACAACCACTTTAGGGTTGTTCTTTTATAATTATTGGTGAGCACATTCATCTCCATGAGCAATCTCATACCTGCCTACTTAGGGAAAGTTTTAACACCACAAATCGGGTAGCAGTCCATCACTTTGGAATGTTAAAATTCATGCTAGGCATTTTGGCACTCTGTGAACTAAAGTTACATGTGTTTTGTTTGTTTTCCTGCAGTTTCACCTGGCTTTGCAGCCAAGTCCACACTGGCCTGGTGACCCACTTCCGTGGGCAAATTGTTGCAGAGTTTGAGAAGGAATTCCGGTACTTATATGCCGAGTCCAGAGCAGTGACCAGCTTCTGTGTGCCAGATCCCAAGACATGTCTGTCTTCTTGGAATACCTCAAAAGTTGACAACTGTCTTCTAAAACCCACGCAAGGGAATGATACTGAGACCCTGAGCCCCTCCAGCAGCCTTTCCAATGTGAGCATCAGGAGCATAAAAGTGTCTCCCTGTAAGAAAAACTCCAGCTGCAGTGCACACCAGGAAAAGCAAGAGTCTGGCTCTGATTCTGGCAATAAGAAGGGGAAGGAAGACACATTCCTGAAGCCCACTTGCCCTAAACAGCAAGAAGAACCACCAGACTTAGCGAACAGTCCTCCAAATAAATCTACCCCAGCCTCGTATCCCAAATCAAACCTCATATCAACAAGGACATTCCTGCAGCCTGAGCCTTTCTCTAATAAACCTGGTAAGCAGGGGGACACTAAGGCCAACAGTAGCCACTGCTCCCTGCCGAGAGCAGGGCAGCCACTGCAGTCCCTGTCAGAGGGTACCAGCAGCAATGGGACCAGCCTGAAACAGAGAGCACCTGTGGCCACCTCTGGGGAGCTGCCAGCTGAAAATGAGAATGTGTTTTATGGGGTGGAAAAGAGACAGAGCCCTGGGCATGGCCATTTTGACCTTTTCTCGCCATACAACCACCTCAAACGGGATAAAAAGTCCACAGTGCCTTGCTATGACAAGTTCCCAGAGGATGTGCTGCTGGAAAAGAACAGCGCGTATGGGGCAGAGAAGAGAATGACTCTGGGGCACAGCAAGCTGGACCTGATCACCAAGTACAACAAGCTAAAGTCCAAACACATACACAGTCGGTTTGAACTCTGACCTGGGTCTCGAGCTGGCTTCTGGTCTGATTTTCCAGGGGTTGCTTTTCTCTGCCAGTCATCGTGCCTGGGGCTTGGAATCAAAACATTAGTCTTGTTCCTGTTAAAAGGTGTCTAATCTATGTAGATGACTGATTCAGACGAGATTAGCAACTGCAGCTCAAATTTTCAATTACATGATTGTGGCAAGAGGGAGAAAAGCACATAAATATAATCCACATTCTTTTTACCCACTTGGGAAAGAACTATTTCCCTACAAACTTACAGCAAAGACATTGCTACAGCTGGTAACTGGCCACTGAGGTCTTTAGGGTGAGCCCTGGTTCCCCCCATGCTGAGCAATTGCTCTCCTTGTATCCATATGGTGAAAATGAAATAGCCAAAGGCAGGGGGATGTGAAAAATAAAGGAGTTGTGCTGGAAAAAGCCGTGTTGGGTCCTGGTGGGAGGGGGGGTGAGGACTGAGGGTGGTCAGGGCCCTGCCATGCTGAGCTGTGCCAGGCCAGGAGAGGGCAGGGCCATGTCTGGGCACACGTTTGGCATCTGCACACGGCTGACATTGGCACATCAATGGTGTCAGCACACGGATGGGGGCTGCTCCGGGGGCACACCTGAACACTGGTGGCCCCTATACATGAGGGGGGCACTCAGGTGGCAGCTGGGTCACGGGTGGCCTGTCAGCTCACAAATGACACGTCTGCTGTCCCACACCACAAGTGTCAGCATGGAGGTGGTGCTCAGGCACGGCTCGTGTTGGGACAGGGACAGGACACCTGGAGAGCACCAGGGCATGGGCTGGGGGTGTACACAGATGTGGATGGCCCACAGTGGCCAGGGACAGGGACAGCTATGGCACACCTGGCACATGGACAGAGACAACTACAGCACATCTGCCACCAGCACAAGGATAGCGACAGCCATGGCACACCTGGTACACGCAGAGGGACAGTGACAGACATCCGGGACAAGGACAGCGATGCCGCACCCGGATCCGTGGCGGCCTCTCCAGCCTGTGGGGACACACGGGCCGGCTCAGCCCCAGCTGGGATCCGGGCACACGGGGATGGGTTGTGTCCCACAGGGCCGTGGCGGGGCCCAGGCTGCCGAGCGGTGCCTGGGGCGGTGCTGCCGCCACGGGCCGGTCCCTCCTGGGCCAGGGTCGGTCCCGCTCGGTCCCTCAGCGGGTCCCGGGCAGGTCCCGCCCCCGCTCCCCCTCATGGCGGCGCGCCTTGAGCGCTCTCACCTCCCGGCCGCTTGGGGGCGCTGTCCCCAACTAGCGCGGCCGGCGCCGCTCTGCCCCGCGTGCGCCCCGCCGGAAGCGGAAGCGGCGGCGCCTCGTGGTTCCGGCGGACGCGCCCGGAGCCACCGCGGCCCGTTCCTCTTCCCGTTCCCACTTCAACCTCCTTCCCGTCCCCGACCCCCCCCGCCCCCAGTTCCCGTTCTCGGCCCATTCTTGGTCCCGTTCCGGCTTCCTTCCCGGCCCCAGTTCCATTTCCATTCCCGGCCCCGCTCGCATTCCCGTTCCTGCCATGGCGGTCCGCGCCAGCTTCGAGAACAATAATGAGCTGGGCTGTTTCGCCAAGCTCACCAACGCTTATTGCCTCGTGGCCATCGGCGGCTCCGAGAACTTCTACAGGTGAGGGGGGCCCGGCCCGGCCCTGCCTGGCCCTGCCCGCGGCCCCGCGGGGCCCTGACGCGGCGCTTTCTCCTTGCAGCGTGTTCGAGGGGGAGCTCTTCGGGACCATCCCGGTGGTTCACGCTTCCATCGCCGGCTGCCGCATCATCGGCAGGATGTGTGTGGGTACGTGAGGCGGAGGGAGCCCCGGGAAGCCCGGGGGGGACGGGGAAAGGTTGCGGCTTCGGTCGGAGCCGCACCGAGGGCTAAGCCGTGCCAGGGAGCCCGTGGGGCAGCGCTCCTCCCCCACGAGGGTTGTTTTAATGCCTCGAGTGTGTGAGGAGGAAGAAGGATGATCTCAAGGGTCTTTCCCAGCCTGGCTGGTTCTGTGAAGGACGTGGGGTAACAGACTCGTCCGGGAGCCGGCGTGGGGGGAGTGTTGGCTCTCGGGGCCAGGGAAGCTCCGCTGCTCCTCAGTGCCGGCCCGGGGAGGGGGAAGCATTACCGAACGTGAAAGTCAGGGAAAAGCTTTTCACGTGTCTCTGCCTGGTGAGATCCTGGTAGGTCAGACCAGATTCTTGCTTATTTGTTCCTTGAGCCATTCAGTCGTGCTGCCACAGTTACACAAACAGTAGCGCTGGGCCTTTTGTAGGGCAAGTGGCATCTGCACAGAGAGTTCCTTGTAAAGTGTCTCACTGAGACCCTTGGGCCCCCTTTAGTCCTGTTGGAAGAGAGAAGAGAGGAAAGATAAAGCCATTCACCCACACTTTGTGCTTCAGCCTGGTTTTTGTTTTCCTGTGGTGCTGGTTATTTTTACATCTCCTGGGCTGAATTCTGGGCTTGGAAGGAATGCCCAGGGCAAGAGCAGCTCAAGCCATACGTGAACAGGAGGGAAGTGGTAACACATCCTGTGGAAACATTCTTTTCATTCTATTCTATTTCCTTTTGTCATTTTAGGGAACAGACACGGGCTGCTGGTCCCGAGCAGCACGACAGACCAAGAGCTGCAGCACATCCGCAACAGCCTCCCGGATTCCGTGCGGATCCAGCGCGTGGAGGAGCGGCTGTCGGCTCTGGGCAACGTCACCACCTGCAATGACTACGTGGCTCTGGTTCACCCGGATCTGGACAGGGTACAGGGCTCTGGGACACTTGGACATTCAGAGTGGGGCTGGGAAATGCTGCCCACGCTGAGGCTGGAATTGTTCCCTCCGGCTCAGCTGTGGTGAATGTGCTTTGGAGAAGGGAAGGAGTGGGGGGTGCTGTGTATTCATGGGACAGGACGAGGGAGAACAGCTCCCCACTGACAGAGGGCAGGGCTGGATGGGATATTGGGAAGAAATTCTTCCCTGTGAGGGTGGTGAGGCCGTGGCACTGGTTTCACAGAGAAATTCCAAGCCCCATCCCTCGAAGTGCCCAAGGCCAGTTGGATGGGGGTTGGAGCAACCTGGTCTGGTGGAAGGTGTCCTTGCCCATGGCAGGCCGTGGAATGAGGCAAGTTATAAGGTCCCTCCAAATCAAACCATTCTGTGATTCAGTGATCATTGCGTGCAGTTTGCTTTGGGTGCATAAAATTGAGTGAATTAGAGTGTGCACAGGTCTAATAAGGACTGTAAGGAGGAGTGCAGTGAGGACCACAGAAGGAGTTACAGGCTACAGCTGAGTGAGCCAGAGCATGTCATAGCTGAAAGAGACCATGGAAGTGCATCATTACAGGGGTCTGAAAGAAAAATAGAAGGTTCTTGAATGACAGTTTTAAATAAGGGCAGAGGAGACAAAGTCACTCCTATTTTATGTCTGAGAACTGGTACCTTAACAGCATTGAGAGAGATGTATTGTGTGGCTGCAGGTCCTGACAGTGTTTGCTTCCAACTTGTGCTAAAAGTGATGAAGAAATGGGACTGGGTGGCAGGAGTGCAAAGGGAAAAATAAGGGGATGGGAGAAGGCTTGGCACTATATGTTTTAAAAAAGTATAAAAAGTAAAGGAAGATGGCCAGTGAGAGAGAAATCAAAATAGTTCACAGTGAAACCTGGAGAGGAAGGAAGTTGTTAGAGTTATGAGAAGCATAAGACCGTTTTGTCCCCGTGGTTTGGGAGCAAAGAGGACTGAGAATTGCTGAGAATTGATACAAGTGATGTACTCCCAACAGGGAGGGGGGGTTTGTGCATTTCTCAGCAAAGGCATGAGGTTGTGTTCATAGTGACACAGGAAGCTGGGAACATGTGGAGTGTGGAGCTTGGCTGTGTGTGTTACCATGGCTGGGTTGCAATGGGCTGTGCAGTGTAGGAGGCTCCCAGCTGAGGGCTGTGTGCAGGAATAGCTTGACTTCCCACTCCACAATATTGTTGAGCTGAAGGCTTTATCCTCCTTCCATTTGCAGGAGACAGAAGAGATCCTGGCAGATGTGCTGAAGGTGGAGGTGTTCAGACAAACAGTAGCAGACCAGGTGCTGGTTGGAAGTTACTGTGTTTTTAGTAACCAAGGAGGAATCGTGCACCCCAAAACTTCAATCGATGACCAGGATGAACTCTCTTCTTTGCTACAGGTCCCACTCGTGGTAAGGCATTTCTGGAGTGTTTGCTCCTCCCATTCCCTCCCAGCTCAATTGCAATGATTCTCCAGCTCAGGGTCTCCCAGGTACTGTTTTCCTGTGAAGTGATTCTGAGTGAGAGGAGAGAAGACTTGAACCAAGTCTTCCAGACAGTTTTCTGTCTTTGCTGAGTCTGAATAAGCTGCTCAGTGCTTTTAGCTGCCTTCTGAAATGTTGCTCAGCTGGGATTGTGCACATTGTGCAGATACAGAATGTGAGGCTGTTTGTAGTTAGGCTGAAGCCAGTGTTCAAAAAGATTAAGTAAGAAACTCCTGTGCCTGCTCAGTTGGATGTTTGAATGCTGTTATCCTTCCTGGTTATTGGATTCTCTTTCACTGAATGCCACACCAGTTTCTCACCAGAGAGTAAAGGCTGTTCATTAATCATTTTATCTGACACCTTCAGAACTTTGCTGGTGGCAGAGTTCCTCTCTGCAGCAGTGTGAGCTGAGCAACCCAGCAAAGAGCTGTGCCAGGGCCGTGTGAGGAGCTGTGCCAGGGCCGTGTGAGGAGCTGTGCCAGGGCCGTGTGAGGAGCTGTGCCAGGGCCGTGTGAGGAGCTGTGCCAGGGCCGTGTGAGGAGCTGTGCCAGGGCCGTGTGAGGAGCTGTGCCAGCTCCTGCTCACGGCCGCTGTGTCCCCCACGGCAGGCGGGGACGGTGAACCGTGGCAGCGAGGTGATCGCAGCGGGGATGGTGGTCAACGACTGGTGCGCCTTCTGCGGGCTGGACACCACCAGCACTGAGCTCTCCGTCATCGAGAGCATCTTCAGGCTCAACGAGGCTCAGCCAAGCACCATTGCCACCAACATGAGGGATTCCCTGATTGACAGGTAGGGAGGATCCACCTCTGGTAGAATCATGGTTAAAACAGGCAAGGTTTTATTATAAAAGCAGCTGGTTTCACAGTTAATTTATCTGCTTTAATTATAACTTTTTCACTTCCTCTCCCCTTTTGTTGGTTATTGGCAGCAGTTGTTCATTGGGTTATGAAATGTTTAGTTGCACTGAGAATCCTTTTTGTGAGAACTAACATCTGTTTCAGCTGGCAGATTTTCTTTCCTAACTGTTCAGTTCTTAGCTATGATATGAATGGCTTTTTTTAAAACAAATCTTATTTTAAAAGTTAAAATACCAATGACTTTGCTTTTCATCATGCTTTTGACCACTGTAGTTATTCAACTGTTATTTCAAATGCTTGCTGTAACCATTTCTGGAGCCAGAAAAACTGTGGAACTTGTCAGCTGCTGTTGCCTTAAACCTCTTACATTTAAAACTGCTAACTTGAATTTTTTTAAGCCTTTTTGTTAAAGGCTTTGTCTGAGTTACTTTTTGATGTGAGGCAGTGGTTGTTTTCTGTCTGGAGTGATAATGACATGGGAACTTTCCCATTCATTAATGTATGCAAATGTTTTTCATAAGCAAATGTTTTTACATTTAGGCATAAGCATAGATGAATATCCTGTGGGAGCTGGTTTTGGGCCTTGAGTTACAACCCTGAGGACCACTGATGTGGTGCTGAAAGTGTGTTCCTGAACTACCTGAGCGTTGTAACTTGGTTGCTGAGTTCTCAGCCACAATCTGGGAATTGTTTATGGCATAAGGAATTCCTACAGTGGAGAACCCTTTAAAGAATCCTTTGCCCTGTTACAGTTTGGGTACAAAGTCTTGATGTCTCTGAGCATATCAGAGCTGTAATTAAACCTGCTCTGAGCTGTCAATCATTACCTGGGCCAGGCTGAATGTGCATTTTGCCTTTGCCAGCCTGAGAGGTCTGTTCCTGTGGCTGGCTGTCAGCAGCCACAATGTCTTGCTTCCCTCTTTTCAAAGGTCCTTTCCTAGGAAGGGAAATTTCTTCTGGGCCTTTGTAGTGGGAAGGTTAGAACTGACTGAAGCTGGTATTTTGAAATGCCTTCTGCACTGTGGCACAACTAAACCTTCTTTCTGTTTTGTCTTTTAGCCTGACATGAGCAATGTTGGTTCCTACTTCCCAGAAAGCTCCTAATGAGTGAAGTGTTGAGCTGCACTTTGGATCACAGACATCTGATGATATTTCTGCAGGCCTGGCCCAAGGAAGAAGCTACAAAATCAAATTTTTGTCATATTTTTAAACTAGTACCACAAAAACTGACAAATAACATGCATAAGATACAAATAAGGAATGCTCTCTATCCCTTTGCTCAGTTCTTCAGCTCTGATTTCTGGTTTTGTGATGCCAGCTGAGCCCCTCAAATTACCCCACAATATTTACTCTTGTGGCCCTTGGATGTTGATCACCTGAGATTATTTTGCCTTAAGTCTCACACCAGTGTCCTGCTGCACAGCAGTTTGTTTTGGCACTACATGTGCTGCCCTCTCTGTCCGCACTCCTGCTCGAGTGGTGTTTCTGCTCTAGGTACATGTAAGACCCCTTTGTATATCCAATACCAAAAATACAGTAGTTTACTTGCCACAAAACAACTCAAAAGTCATTACCTGCTCTTTTGCCCTGACTTGCAGCTGTTTGCATGGGATGGTGATTCTGAAGTGATCAGCTTGGATAAAAACTGCAGTTTTTCTGTAGTGTCAGTCCAAGGGCTTTTAACAACAGTGTGGGAGTCCCTGGAGCAATGTTTGACCTGGTGTCACCTGTGCTGCTTCTGAGGCACCTGCAGGAGAGGGCCCAAAAGGCACTCTGTTACCTGTGGGCTTAATTTGTCCTGCAGGAGTTCACCTTCTACAGTGGGAAATTCTTAGAAATCAGAATTGGATAGATAGAATTGGACCACCTCATCTGGAGTTCCCTTGGAGACAAATGTTAAATAACACGGTTCTAAGCAGTCAGAGGCTACAGATTTGGGAGCTTCCTCATGAAGAGCTCTGCCTGTGCCACATGGAAGCAGCTGTAGGTGCTACTTTCAGGCAGAAGATTGTAATTTCTTTCTACACAGCTGTTGCTCAGTGATATTTCAGTTGCTTTCCTGCTTGCCCATTAAGGGTGCACTGAAGGCATAGAAGTGCCTCCATTTCCATCGTGAGTGTAAGAGGAAGCTCTCACTTGTCTCCACACAGCTGCCTTGCTCTCATCTGGGTTCTCTTGGGGAATGATGACCTGAGGGCTGTAAGGGCAGAGCTCTTTTCAGCCCAGGGGCTTTGGGCTTTGTAGAAAAATCAGTAAATTTCCATTTTTGTTTTACTGTCTGGATGTTCAGGGAAGGCTTTGTAAGATTTGGCTGATAAAATGTTACTCCTTAAACTTCAAAGTAAAGATTGCCATGATCATCTGTGATCAGATACCAACCCTTTGATATCATGTACCATCTGTCTTAGCCCTGATTCCAGGTCTCCTCCTCTCAGCCTGTCTCTATTTAGAGTGAGAAGCTGCTCCCCTTTGGCAAACTCACAGGGCTCAGCTCTTGGGCAGAGCAAATGTGGTACCTGTTTTAAACGTGGGTCTGTGGGAATTCTGAGCTAGTGAGATGGACCTGTGTACAAGGAAGACAAACTAATACAGAATGGATTTAGAAACATGGATCATGAGAGGATAAACTTGGTGTTTCAAGGGCAAGTTGTGTCCCAGAAGACCCGTGCAGCTCTTTAAAGAGTCCACAGGGACAGGGAGAATGTCTCTTGTACTGTTGTTATTTTCAAAAGGCATTTGACAGGATTTTGTGCCAAAGGCGTTTGGGGACCTTGGGTGAGTGATCCCATGGGATGAGGGAAGCCCTCTGACTTGTCTGGTTTAGGAAAGTCAGTGGATTAGGGCAGGGAATTTTGGCCATACTGACTTTGACTAGTGAGGATGAGGACTGGATAGAAAGGGAAACTCAGTGCAGCTGAGTGTGAAGTGGAGCACATTGTGGTTAAGAATCCAAATTTTACCCAGTAGTGGTGAACTCTGAGCAGTGCAAGAGCACATTCCTGACTGGAAGTCCATATTGAAACAGACATGCTCTGGCTTCAGTAATGGTCAAGAAAGTGAACAATATCTGGAGCTGATTAGGAAAACAAAGCCCAAACAGCCCATAGCAGCATTAGCTGTAAATCCATGGTGCATCTTTATCCTGAGCACTATGTGTAGATGAGATGCAAGTGTTGCACAGTAGTTGCCAAGTGTTTCTGCAAATAGATATTTTGGGCTAATGCTCATCTACATTGGATTTTGGGTTGCAAACTCCAAAAGAAGCTGGGGAAAGGAGGGATGGAATTCTCATGCTGCTGCCCATTGCTTGCCCTGAGATCCTGCCCCGCAGTGCCAGAGCTGGCAGGAGCAGGGTGGTGAGGAGGAGGCTGAGCACAGCACTGTGCCACAGCAAGGGTGAAATGAGAGCCCAGGTGAAGGGTTCCAGAATGGCAGGATTCCAGGTGCCAGGCCCTTGGCATGACAGCCTGGGGCACAGTGCAGCCCTTGACTGACCCTTTTCATGTGCTTTCATCTCCAAGGCAGCACAGCATGTGGTGATGATGCCAAAAGGTGTTAAAAAATAGTCAATAAAAATCAAATTGTATGCCCCCAGAGCTGGGTTCCCAGGGGTTCTTGGGGTTCTTAAAAATGAAATTGCTGAGCTACAAAGGTGTGGATTACATACCATGGCTAAAGCCACCTGGTAACTTTGCCATCAGGCAGTGGAAGGCAACACATGACCTCAGGAGGGGTTGCAGGAATGATCAGAGAACTAAAGGAGTGCTGGACAAACAGGTGGTGCTATGAGAAGAGCTGGAATCTAGCCCTGGGGTCAATGTGACAGGAGGGAGAAATGAAAGTCTCATTACTGGGTTCAGTGAGAAGGTCTTGGGGTGTGTAGCTGTGTGTGCTTTAATGGCCAAAAACTTGTCAGGATCTTTAACAAAGGTTTCTAAACCTCCGAGTCCACAGTATGAGATTAGAAACGTTGAGGTTTAATGACTCATTATAAGTTAGGACTAATTAATCTATCTTAGTGGAGGCCAGCTTTTGTGAATGTAGTGATCAAGTACCCCAGCAAACGTCTAAATTTCCTGTGACTGAGCCTGAATGGTAATGAAATTATTCAAAGTAGTCAAAACTGGAAAAACACCAAATAGGATATTGAGTGCAGTATAGTGAGTGTGGCTGGCAGCTCGTCCAGGGTGTTCCAAGGTCCCTGGGCTGTCCAAACCCCCGTGCTGCAGAGCAGGATCACAGGAACAAACAACAGCCTTTTCTGCCTGTTAGAGCTGAATTAGCACTGCTGATCCCTGCTCCCCTGTGGGAACAATGTGTCCTGCATTTCTGGACAGGAGCTGGAACACAGCCCTTGCCCACAGAGAGCTTTGGCCAGCCTGATGGGCAGCAAGTCCAGTGCTTCTGTGGCACAGCACAGGATCCCAGCAAAGAGCTCAGGAGTGGGAACTGTTCCTTACACAAAAACCATTTTTGTGCCCAGATCCAAGTTACCCCAGGAGTGCTCAGGGGCTGATCTTAGCAAAACAGAGGTGGTAATGAATGGGATTGTGCTGGAGGAAAGCTGCTTCCCTCCCTGCAGAGGGCTGTTCTGACCTCCTGAGCACCTCCTGGAATACCTCACCCCCTGCAAACTCCCATACATAACATCTGCCCCAGGAGGCAGGTACAGGGCAGGTAGAAAAGGCCCTGGGGTATTTCTGTGGCTCTGTGGAGCAGCAGCTGAGGCTGGGTTTTGGCAGCCCAGGGCAGCAGCTCGCCTTGCTGCAGCCACCCCAGGCACAGGGCTCAGCCTCCTGCCCACGCGGGCACCACGCTGCCTGAACAACTCGTTCCTTGGGCAGGCCAAAAACCTACCTTGGGGGCAGGGGGGGGAGAAAATACAAACAAACCCAGACATTGCTCTCCGTTGTAAATTTTTTTTTTTTTTTTTATAATTTGTTCTTTAATGACGGTTGTTGGAAGTTGCTCAAAGGTTTGGGCTGTCGCAGTCCCGGCGAGATGGCAGCGTACAGATGAGCCCGAGGTGCCACGTGGCTGTGGCACCCGTGGGGTGTCCCACCACACCTCTGGTACACAGAGCAACGTGGAGTAGCGTGGGGCTGTCTGATTCTGATTTCATTTGGTCCTTGGCACTCCTTCACTCATCATGAGACGTCAGCACGTTTTGTCACTACAGTTCAAAGTTTTGCATCTACGAGCTTCTCACTTACTTTGTAATATGTTGGTAATAGTTTATGTTTAAACACAATAAACAGCTTGGCTATGGAAATCAGTTATGAAGGACAAAATACAGTTTGAGACCACATGTTAATGCAGTCCTAGTGGGCTTCACCAGATGAATCTATGTGTCTATCCTGCTTCACCAGAGCAATATTTGAGCACTAATTAGCAATCCGGAATTCTAACAATCTCTCTGCTGCTTTGTTCCTCATTGTAATTAGGAATACTTTTAGCGTGTTTGTTGTCCTTGGGGGTTTTTTTCAGAGCTGACATTACAAAGCTGTACTTTTTCTATACTAAGTGGACATTCTGTGCATTGCACTCAATAAAATTCATTTATAGGCAGAGGTTTAGGTTAATCACCTGTTCCCCATGGTGAGCAGGCAAAGCAATTCCTGTGCTGACATGGATGGCACTTCTGTACAGTGCTGGACTTCACCATTACACTGCACTGCAAAAGCCTCTTCCACTCTTACTCAACATGGCAAAAATATCAGCATCAACATGAAAATCAAAAGTTTGTGGTTAGGGCACAATGTCCTGAATCACTCACAACTGTAAGAGGGACAAGCAGAAGCTACTGTTGTAGGAAGAGACCTGTGGAAAGTCACAAGCTGGAAGTTAAGGTATTTTTCTTGCCTTTACCTGATTTTTATGGCTCTGTCAAACATGGTAAACTCATTCTACTGCATGGCATGCTTCCTTTGGTCCTTGCCAAATATTTGCCTGTGAAGAAGCGAGTGAAACAAACCCCCAAATTCTGAAGGCATACAATGTTTGTAACATCTACAAGGGTTGGATTTAGTTTTATAAACAGGCCTAATTCTTACTGTACCTTGATTATTTCAGCAAAATATAATGACGACCTCACTCCAAACAAACATTTCCATTCTTCTGAAACCCAACATACAAATTCCACAATCTAGTTACACATGCCACGGAACAACAACTCATCTTTTCCCAACGTCTTAAGGGGCAGAGTGCAGTCTGTCTATACACATTCCTGGTATTTCGGTAACCATTGGTTCCTGGGTTCTTGCTGGAGGGAGCTTAAACCAACTTAAAGGACATTTAAATATTTCTTTCATGATTGGCTCCCAAAACAAAAACGATGTTTGGTGGTTTTTTTTCCAGACCCGATTACTTTGTCTTCAGATTGTCCCAGTCTAGGGCTTGCCAGGTGTCTGGTTTGGTGCTTCTTGAGCTTCTGCTCCACACTCTGGTACCTCTTTGAGTGGTTCCTCGTGCACTGTGCTGAGTGGCAGCATTGATTAGTTATGAATGTACAAAACATCTGACCAGCAGGTATTGGAAAATCATATCCAGGTAGATCCCTGGATTTTTTAATAAACTAAGAAGATTTTTTAGAATGATTCAGCATCAGAATGTCTTCTGCTTATGACACTGAAATTGTTCTTGTTCATAGATTTCATGATCTTAATTTATGAGACAGCTATTAAAAAAATGGTTCTGTTCAGAGGTGGTTTAGCTACACTGGAGAATGCTGGGTTTAACAGGGAGCACTGGTGCAGGGAACTGAAGGAAGTTTCCCAGATCAGTTGAAACCTGTCTCGAAGAATCTGGTGCTGGCAGAGCGAGCCGGTGGATGGCACCACGACTGGCAGGTGACCCAAGCAGTACAAAGGAAAGAGGCTCCATACTGCAAGGCTGCCTGCCTCTATTTTTTCCAGTTTTCCTGCTTATTTCCATCCCAGGATGTCCCAAACTTGTAGGTCACTGAAGTAGTTTTGTTTGGTAGGCTTTTTAATGCATTTTTTCCTCTTTTTTGTGTGTGTCCGTAGTCCTCATCAGCTCAATGAGTTGAAATGTGCAGCAGGCTGTGTCATACCCATTCCTGGACAGGTCTTTTGTAGTACACAACATTTTGCTGCACCTCTTTGTTTTTAAACTGGAAGATTGTGTATACCAGGACAAGGATACACAGAGACAGGATGCAAGGGATGACCACTGCGATGGCATTGACAGTGCTGGGCATGTCGTTTATTGTCACCATGATATCCACGTCGTCGTGCGGGAGGCGCCGGTCCTTGCTCCGCTCAACATCCTTCTGGTTACAGCCCATCCAGTCCTTGAGGATCGACCTGGGGTAGCCTGGCTCCACACTCAGCCTCTGGTTATCGAACTTCCAGTACTCCTTCCCTTTGTAAAAGTAGGTGTAAACTAGGAGACAAAACAGAGACTATTTCTAACTATTTCTGGTTAATGAGCTGTGGTTGTGGGAGGATATAAAGAGAGGCTGGACAACCTGAAGATGGCCACTACCTAAGTCAATAAAACACATTTATCCAGAGCATTCCCAGGCCATTGGAAAGTGAAGGGGGTTTGGGAGCTGGGATTTAAAGGAGAAGCCGTAACCCTGGCTAGTGTGTTGAATATTGCCTGGGGAGCCCCATTCTCCATGGCTAAGACAAGCTGGGAATTAAAGAAGAAAACCCTACTAACTTTAAAGGAAGGGTTCAGCAGTGAGTTATTTTTTTTACTAAAGCATCTGTAAATATGTGCTTGTCATTACCAAGTGATTAACATCATCTGCAGGGTGCCTGTGTGTGCCTGGGTGTGACAGTGTTTGGAAGAACACCAGGTTTCTGTTCAATCAGCCTGAGGGAGCAAATGCTGAGTAGGATGAGTCCTTTTGCCACAGAATCCCGAAGATTTGGCCTTTGTTAAGGAGTATGTTGTCCTGCTAATCGAAGGGTGATGCTTTATACTACATGTTGTTTGAAGCATCTCCCTCTCCCCAGATGACCCATTTTCTAATGACTCTCAAGTTACCAAAAAAAAAAAAAAAAAAAGAGAACAGGAGAAGGGAGCTGTGGTGAAGGTGTTGGTCTCCTGCACTGTTCCCCAGCTTGGCTGGCTCTCACTGCCATCCTCCAGCCTGGCCCAGCCCTACAGCCCTCCTCTCACACCACAGCTCCAGATTTGAACACAGCCTCAATGGCACAAGTCCCTTCTGTTGGCTCTTTCCCTAACTGGAGGAGGAGGAAATCTTCAAATCAGAGAAAGAAATGTGTTGGAAGGAGCCTCTGGAGCTCCAAGTCCCTACTCAGAGCATAACTTCAAGGCTAACTGCTAACATCAGACAGGAACCTTTAGCAGCAAGCCAGGGCTCACTACAGGTAAATTAGGAGGAAATGTAAATTCCAGCATCCCCAGAATCAGGGCCCAGGAAAACTTGGGTAGGGTCTATTAGGGCAGGAAAAGTCCCATTCCCACAGAGCTGGATTGTAACGATGTGGTTTAGCAGCTGAGGAGGTGTGTGGGTTGGGATGAGGGTCAGGAAGGATCGGAGACTGCTGCTGCTCACAAAGCCCAGATGACCCCAGGGCTTCTGAAACTTGATTCCTGGATCAGAAAATACTCAAAACACTCCACATCCAACCACCCAGCTCCCAGCACAGACCAGCTCTTCCCGATCTAACAGGTGTAACGACTGCAGACACATACAGCCTTCCTTGCTGATGAAAGCCCCCTGAGGAGCCTGAGGGATTCCTCTCCACACGGTGATGGGTTTTGGGTATCCTGGGTCCGTAGCTCTCTTGTCCTCGTTGTACCTCCAGTACCTGTCCCCTTTGAAGAAGTAGGTTTTGCCCACGGGCTCCCAGCGCAGCGCCGTGTCGATGCCCTCCCGGGGCAGGCAGCTCCCCAGCTCCA
This sequence comes from Nicator chloris, assembly GCA_013400495.1. Lineage (NCBI taxonomy): Eukaryota > Metazoa > Chordata > Aves > Passeriformes > Pycnonotidae > Nicator > Nicator chloris. The sequence goes on from WAAE01008602.1 coordinate 92,608, forward strand.
CCAGGCTGTGAGGGTAGCCTGGCTCTGCCGTCACTTCCTTAAAAACCCAGTACTTATCTCCTAGAGGTGAGTGGGGACACAAACAACAAACAGATTGGCCTGTTAGGAGCTGGATCGATACGAACCTAAACCAACTGCAGTGAACCACAGCATGTTGGGTGCTTCCAGGCTTAACTGTAATCTGTGAAAAAGCTGCTCTTCCACTTGATTTTGAATCTCAAACCTTATTTCATCTGCTGCTCCTCAGCTTTTGTTTTGGGAGAGCTGTTGAAAAGCCCTTTCCCATTTACCTTCTCGTGCCAGTCATGACTTCAAAGACTTGTCTCATCCCCTGTCTGCCACCCTTTGCTCAGGCTGAGGTGTTGATCAGCCCAAGCTTTTCAGACATTTCTGCTGCCTTTCCCTGAGCCTCTCAAGTTTTAGTACAGTTTAGAAAGCTGAGGTACTGAAGCTGCAGACACAAACCCAGAAGCCCAGGCATTGTGGTTTTGTACTGGCCATGCTTTCCAGCCACCCTTCCTTGCTCACAACTTGCTCTCAAGTTCCAGGATCCTGTTCAGGTTCTGTCACCATACAAGGAGCTAAAGTGGGCTCCAGCAGAAAGTTGGTCATTTTGTCTCTTTAGGAGACAATTGTCCAGAAATGAGGTTTGGGAGTGCCCTGCACCTGTAGAGGCCTCAATGTCCTGGCAAAAGGTGGTCAAGAAGACAAGTAGGGGACTGACACTCCCTGGGAAATAGGAGCTGTTTCTTGTTATTACATGAAAGACAACTTCCCCTAATTGGTATTAACTCTATACAGAGATTGTCCTGGCAAGGCCAGCCCACACTGAACTGTATTTTAAGGATCAGTGGCTGCCCGAAGTGGCCCCTTGGAAAAGGGCGTGGGTGCAGCATACCTGTTTTCACCGTTTTCATGCCATAAAAGCAGCCTGAGGTGAGGCAGGAGTGGTTGGCTCGTACTGAACTGTACTGTACCTTTGAAGAAAACGAATTTGCCATCAGAGCGCTCATAGGCTGCGTCGATCTTTGCAGGGAGGCCCTTCCAGAACTGCTCAATCTGCATGGGATACCCCTCCTGCACCTGGTTGTTGCGCAGACGCCAGAACCAGCGATCCTGAGGAAACCAGAAGCCTCCTGAGACCGAGCACTTTCGTCTTGCAGTCAGACCTGGCTAGGTCCAGCATCCAGCACTGCTAATCCTTGCCCAGGACCCACAGCCATTACAGACACAAGTCCTGCTCCAGCTGGCAGCTCCAACCCAGCCTAACACTGTCTCCAGTGTGAGAAGTGCTGTGGGGGAAAAATGGCAGCCCAAAGGGGGAGATGTTGATTGACGGTGCTGTGAAAAAGGGTGGAAAGAAGGAGAGGGAAAAGGAGCTGGGGGGAAGCGAGTCCACAGCTGTAAGCATTGTGACCTCTCCATGTCTTGTCACAGAGTTGTCATGCTTGCCCTGGTTCAGTTGAAGCTCAGCTCTCGGAGCCCAGGAGAGCCAGACAGCCTGAACATCACCTGGTGACTGTGTGAAATGCACAAGGTTTAAAGGCACAAAGGGGTTATGAAATATTCCTTCAATCATTAGTTAAAGCTGCAGTGGATGCTCAGGGATGAGCATGAGCAGGACATAACCTTTGAGACTTCTCCCAGATACCATCCCAACCTTCAACTCGTTTCATTTCAGCAATCTTCTGCAACTGATGTGGTTTGTCCATTTAATAACCTTCAATATGTCCCTTTCCACACTTCACACCCATTGGGCAGAGTGAAATCTACTGGGACCATGGATGTCCATATTCAAGGTACTCTAATGGGTTATTGAGCAAAGAGCTGTAGTTTACAAGAAAGGTTGACTCAAACTCCCCAGGTAGGCTGAGTGCTCCCGAAGCCCCAGTTCCATGCATGTCACCTCTGAGACAATGAGGCCTGCTCCCAGAGAAGCTGTGGCTGCCCCATCCCTGAAAGTGTTTCAGGCCAGCTTGGATGGGGCTTGGTCTGGTGGAAGGTGTCCCTGTCCATGGCAGGGGGTGGAACAAGGTGGTCTTTAAGGTCCCTCCCAACCCAACCCAACCCAACCCAACCCAACCCAACCCAACCCAACCCAACCCAACCCACTCTAGGATTCTGTGGTTACCCATGGTACTGGTATTGCTTCCTGGCTTTACAGGTGGCTCCTCTCAGGCTTTGTGGCATCTGAATTCTCTGCCAATGCACCCAGTTCACAGTTTGGAGCACAGGATGCCTGGGCATTTTGTAAATCCCATCAGGCTCTGTTTCCAAATATTACAGAGCCAATCTGCTCACAACTCCTTCCAATATTGCTCAGTCATCACACTCAGAAGAACAGAGCTTTTTTCACAGACATTTCAAATCTCACTACCAAATACTTCTATTGACCTTTTCCAGCAATAAAATGAAGGGAAGACTCATGGGTAAGTGCAAATTCTTAGTACCTTGAAAACAAACATTTCTCCTCTAAAGAGAGCCACAGTGTTAAAGTTGCCATCACAGATGTTGGGTTTGGAGCCAGGGAGAGCTGGCCTATCCCCCAGAGGAGGACTGGGGGGTCGTGGCTGTCTCTCGTGTTTTCTTTCCGAAGTGGAGTGAATTCTGCGAACAGGAAGAGTTGGTAAAGGCCTGGTTGGCTCCAGGGGCTCTATAGGAGGACCTAGAAGTGAAAAGGAATATATTTAGCAAAATGGACAAGCTTGTTTCTTCTGTAAGCTTTAAAAAGCTCCAGGCTGATGGACAGCACTGAGAGGGATTTACGCAATCCTGATGCAGAACTCATTCCCTAGAAATGGGGAGCAGAACAAGATGCATCCACATGTGAAAACTATCCCAAAACAGGTAAGAACTGAAGAAGAGAATGAATGTTTTTGTAGGTCTTCCCTAGGAGGCTGAAGCTAAAAGGAAGGAGGAGCCATGCCAGTCACATTCCCAACTGAAATGAAAGGTGAAAACCCTTGAACTGAAATGTTTAGCAGACCATAAAAAGAGGCAACAAAAAACACTGGAAACCACAGCAAAACAGGAAAAAAAAAAAGCTAGGGTGTGAAAACCAATGCTACATTGTAAGGGGAAGTGCTGGGAGCACTTTATTACCCATCAGTGACCACTGTGCTTTCCCTGGCAAACAGCTGTGACAAGGGACCTTATCCCACTCAAGTGATGCCCTCCCAGCACAGCTCTCCCTTTCCATCCTTCCCCAACTCAGCTCTGGCGTCTGACAAGGCCACAGGAATGTACAGAGAAATAAAATTACACGTGAGTTAGACTGGAGCAGAGGTCTTAAACTGCCTCTTGCCATAGGATGTTTTCATTAACTGTTAGTGGTAAATCTGGACCAAATCTCACTCAGAGAGTCACATTTCTTGTTGCTTCTCAGAGAAGGCCATGAGTTAACGCCAATAAACAGAAGGCCACTAGAGCAAGGGATTTTGGTGGGCTTGAGATGTGAAGATGGTTTATTTGCAGGAATCATGGTTTCAGTTTCACTCTGAGCCTGTAGGATAAACCCCTACCTGTGGGCAGAATGGGGGCTGCTGTCATGGGTGCTCCTTCAGTGTCACAGTTTGGGGCCACGGTGCTGCACCCCAGCTGGAGGTGAACACTGGCCCTGGACAGGGCTCATCCTCACAGATGGGAAGAGTCACCCCAGGCTGGGCACCTGCCCATAGCCAGGGAAGGGATTTCTGAGGAAGGACTGAGGTACCCATTGAGACAGAGATTTGAAAATTCTAGCTGATCTCCTATAGTGAACTTAAGAATGTATTTTAATTAGCACTTTAGAAGATATTTTAAATTGTATTTAAGAAGGCATTTAGTGAGAACCAAACACTGTGCCTGTTACCCTTTTTTAAAGCACTACCAGCATCTGGGGCCCCCCGATGATAATAAGAAGGGCAAACTGAAACAACAGGATAACAGGGCTAAGAATGCAGACAAGGAGAAGAACACAGACTCTTAGGCAGCAGAAACGGAGTTCTCGCCTTGAAAAGTGCCAAAAGGGCCAGAGCACACATGAAAGAGATAAAGGTGAAGAGTTCACTGAGGAAGACTCCGCTGCCTTCATCCAGTGAAGACCACCAGAGACCACCATGATAAACTGAGCATGCCCCGAAGGGCGTGGTCTTTATTACCAGACGAGGTGAGAACAGGCGGGGCCAGGGAATGCAGATGGATGAGGTGGGTTGTACAATTTCATGCCTGTGTGAACTCTCAGGGAATATTAGGGGGGGCAAGCTCTCTGGGGTTTATTTGTGTCGTTGGTGAAACTCTTCCCCACGCATCTCGACGTTGATTAAAATACAGACTGCTCTAACAACTGTTATTAGCTGTAGAGTTCTTTCCGCCCCGTTTCACCCATGAAGGCCTCACATCTGTGGGGTTACAACAGGGCTTTGGCAGATAAACATTTTGAACTTTGCAATCTGGAATAATCGTTTGGTGCCTGAGTCTCCATGGCAGCTTAACTCCTAAATGTTGCATTTTCAAAGAGTTCCTAAAATGGATGAGGACTTAACATGTCCTGGAAGGGTGAGCAGACTAGGAATATCCTCACAGCTACTGACAAAGAAGCCATCAGAGAAAGCCACCTCAATAATTGTTAATAAGGGTGTAACAGTAAGAATCTCGTGTGCAGATTTCATGGATATGACGTTCAGAAAGTACCACTTGGATGGTAAAATCCACCTTCCTGCAGTACCGGGCCAGAAACCTCCACCAGCAAGTCCTGTAACGAGCACAGTGTTCCCAGGGCAGATACAGATTTCAAGCACTGAAAATCATCTATAATGCACAGTAAACTGCTTTAATGATTAAGCCCTGTCACAGCTGGTCTGCCTTACCCATTGTCTGAGTTTGTGCAGCTTTAAATTCAGTGTTTTCTTCCTTATGTCTGGTGTCTCAACATTTAATTATTTATAGATCTTGATGGGAATGCTTTTAAAACTCTCCTTAATGAACTAAATAGAGCAGTTCCTTTGGTCTGTTGTTGCAAAGGCTTTTGGTTTTCAGATCTCAAGACTTACACCTCTTTCCTGAAGCTTTTCAAATGGATAACTGCATTTCTTCAGGGCAACTTGTGCTCATAATGTGATACTTTGTGCCATGTGCAGTTATTAGCAACTATTTTTTATTTACTTTATTCCAGAGCTTTAAAAGACATCAAATATTGCTTACAGAAATACTTTATGAGGATTCTCTGATGATGATTACCCTTGGAAAGCTGTCTACATGAAATGGATACAAATACTATACTGATACTGTGTATGTCTCATTTCCTCCAATCTTATCGGGGTAGTGCCCAATATTTTAGCTGACCATCAAATTTCCAAATTCTGATACTGCTACAGCTAGAGTCCTGTGGATTTTCCCCAAATGAGATGCAGCTGAGGTCTCCAGACAGTGCCTGTGACAGGAGCAGCAGGGCTGGACCAGGCAGGGTGGGCACATCCACAGCAGTGCTGCAGGGCAGCTCAGGAGGTGCTTTTGGAGACATGCCCAGTCCTCTGCAGTTGCTGTGCTTTTAGTCACACTCAAGTTATTAAATACATCCTTTTTGGACCAAGCTAAACCTGAAGATGCATTTCTGGAGTGCATCCAGGGTGCCACCACTGCAAACAGGCACCACGGGGCACGGCAAGAGCTGACCCACAAAACCACCTCCTTCCTCAGAATATACACAGTGTGGGTGTCTCAGTCCTCAGGACCTTATTTATTTCACACCATCCCTACGTGCAGCTGGATCTCCAGCTGTGCTGCTGCTGTTCCTGCTGGCAGCCACTGACACTCTCACACCCACAGGACGTTTCTGTGGTGTGCAGCAAAGGCACCTCCCCAAGGGCAGCTGATGCCTGGCACAGGCTGGAAAGCTCCTGGAGCTGGGTACAGTGGGACATGCACAGGAAGGGCTGGGAGTGGAGAAGGAGGTCCCAGACAGACCCTGCACAAGGACAGACGGGGTTCTGGTTTGTTCACAGGGCAGGAGGCAGCAGTGTTCAGCTCCTACAGGAGCAGGAAGTTCACAACCAGTTTTGGATGTCAAAAATGGCACTTAGTGCCAGTGACAGAACCCAAGTAAATGAAGTCTGAAAACCAAAAATTCCCATGCTCAGTAAAGATGGAAATGCTTGCATTAGGAAAGAGAAGCCTCAACACAGACCTAAGGCAGGGGGCAATAACCAGTGATTGACTGAGCACTGCAGAGACTCATCAAACAGCAGCATGACCCCTTCCCTCCTGTGCTGCCTTCCCCATGGCTTTGAGTGGATGTGGCTGGTAAAGAACACTGGAAACCTCTAATGCCTGCCCTACCTGATAGGATTCCCCTGCCAACAGCCTGGCACAAGGGTCAGCTATAGCCCACTGCTGCAGGAACACAAGGGAGGGGTAGCCTGCTGTTCCCCCTCACTTTGCAAGGGGCAAATGCTGCCATGCACTGACCAAACCAGAGATGACCATAAGCAGTAAGAGGAGGACCTGATGTTAATTCCTTCTCCCTCTCTTTTAACAGAAAAAGGGGTGAGACAGGAGTAGCACCTAAGTAAAAAAAAAGACCAATGTGTCTGACAAAGACCCATTGGATGCAAAGAATCTGACACACAAAAAATCTGGCCATAAGGTGCAGAATAGGGACTGTAGTGTTATGCTTAGAGGATGGAAATTTAACACCTCCATGACTGAAGTTACTAATTCACTGTCTTTGCACAAGTGAGGACCACTCGTGTACCCAGTCACAGCCTGCCCTGCCCTGAACAGGTAGTCCTGTACAGCTCCCCTGTTCACCTTCAGTGCCCATGGCCTGTCACAGGCATCTGTGGAGAAGAGGAAAGTTCAAACAGCACCTGCAACCCAGGGCACCAGTGTAAAGGTTTTACATGGCTGAAATGCCACTGAATCAGCCCACACAGAACTGTCATGGCAGAAGAGTTGTACATACCTTGGTCAAGATGGTGCCAAGCAGCAAGGATTCAAGTGAACCAGGGATCGGCTTTAGGGAAAACATTTGCTGGATCAGTGGAGACAGACCTCAAGTCAGGCCCAGTGAGGGAAGCTGGCCCTGTATGTGCTCACTGCCATGGCCAAACCAGAGCTGGCTATGGCCAAACCAGCCCTGGCAAGGCTTCCCACACATGCTGCAGGTGGTCTGCAAGCTGCTTGGATGCAGACTTTGTCATTTCACTTCAAATATTCCTCTTACTGTCCTTCCCTGCTAGCGATGGATGTTTCCATGCTACCTTTCACTCATTTTTTTATTTTTATAACCCAGGCCTTCTAATTTATTCTGATTGAAGCTTTGTCTCATCCCATACTTACACAGACTGCCTTTTCATTTTTAGTTGCTGCCTCCACTTAGTCCCTGAGTGTGGCTTAAGGTGGGAGGTGATCCTACAGCTGTGCACATGCAAAGAGCAGAGGAGCACACTGAAAACATGGAAATCCTCAGGTCCAAGTGCTACTCAGGCAGAATGTGGTGTACAGTTATGGGGATGGGAAGCAGAAGCACAGCATATCCATTGGTGGAGAGAGATGCTCCCTCCTAAGACCCAAGGCACTGCAGAGCCCAGCCTGGCACAAAAGCAGAATGAGCAGACCCCATCCATTAGGAAAGCTCCCTGGTCATTCCTATTTCCAGACTCCCATCACAGTGACCAAAACAGCTCAAGGCAGGATGGAACAGGTTTACCAGCAGCAAAGATGAGTGTACGAACAAAGAGCCACTGACGACGTGCTGGCACTGTGGTATTTAATACAGACACTGATCACATCCACCAGAGTGACCAGGCAGCAGCACACACAAACCACATCCTCTGCCACTACACTTCCAAACAACCTCAGAGAATAAGACAGAGGAAAAATATCTAATTGGAAAAATCTAAGTGAGAAAGGTTATTGCACGGGTCTGCAACCCAGATATCGAGTTATCATGTGTGATCCCAGCACCAGAGCCAAGTCCACCCATGGGACTGATCCTGCAGCCACTTCCACACAGGAAGCAGGTAAGAAATCTCCTGGAGCTGGGAACTCTACGTTCTGGAGGGAAGCACCTTGCTGGGACTTTACAGACACTGTGTGAGGAAGAATAGTTTCTTCCTCTCTATCAGAAGCAAGACAAACAATGTCAGAAAGCTTTTGGGTCACAGCAGATCACCTTTAGAGTGTGACTTCCACCACTGGCACTTAGCCTCCTCCCTTCATGCTTCCTCTGTCGCAGACCATCTGAATACCAAGGTGACCTGTGAAGATAACACAGAGAGAGGAGGCATTTAGGAGCCACTGTGTCGATAGTTGAGGACAAAATGTAATTGTACTGTCCTCCTGGCTATTGACAGAGTGTTCCCTCAACTGTGCAGCACCTGCCTGGAGGCTCAGCACCTTCCTGGCTCAGCCTGTCCCAGCCAGTGGCTCACTGAGCCTGCCTGCACAAAGGAGGCTTTGGGTCAGCTCAGGGAACCATCCACTTGCAAACAAAGGCCTGTCTTTATCTTCTTAATATTCACTCCGAGAAGAAAACTATGCTCCAGACTACAGCTATGGTTTGAGTAACTCACAGGAGGGTTTTGGTTTGAAAAAGCTGAGCTGAGTTTCTGCAGCACTGAACCAGCTGTCCAGGTATACAGGCAAGGCTCCTCAGCCTTCTTCCAATCAAAGCCAATGATCCACGGGACCCAGGGAGAGCAAGAGAAACCCACCTGGCTGCTCTGCTGCCTGCTCTGCAGGTTCCAGGGCAATGCAGAGAGGCCGTGTTCACCCTACACGACACAGCCGCCAACAAGCTACCTCAAGGTCCAGAGATTGTCCACAAAACTCCAAGTGTAGGAAGGACTCCTTTCCCTCACTCACTTGACAAACTCACTCAGAGAGCACTTTGCACTTCTGGGCTCAGCCTTCAGGGCTGAAGTGAGTTAGGATGTCCCAGTTAGCTGGGTCCTTGTCACAATGCAGAACAAGCCACAGCACCCACGGAACAATGGGTGGGCAGTCAAGGCCCCTGTGATCATCACTGGGTGGCAGGAAGGGTTTCTCGAGCCCTTCCCACACAGACATTCTCCTCTGAATGACAACTGCCCCCCAGGTGATAGAGCATTCACCTGGGAGACAAGTATCCACAGCAGACATCCTTGCTCTAAGCCAAAGGGATGCTCTCCTGGGCTCTGGAATGAGGTGATTCACCTTGCGCTTGGGTTCTCTGCTTTGGGTGCCAGAAAACTGGGTCAAAAATTCCCAGGCTTAGGCAGGCAAATGATGAGAGGTTAGGGCTCTGCAAGATGCTCCAGTTTCCTTCTGGAAAAACTTTCAGAAGCCTGACATCTGCTCCACAGCAAAACAGAACATTTTTCTACACTCCGAAGAATCTGTAGGATGAGGAAAGTATTTCCCACCCAGCCATAACACACACCAGTGTTTTTCCATCAGCTGAGAAATCTCCCAAGAGAGATGGGCTCCCTCTCATCCTCCCCTTTGGAGTCTTCCAGGTGTCAGGTGGACAAGGACAAGGACAAGGACAGCACTGGGTACCAGGCAGTTACACCCTGTGTTTCAGAGGAGTGGGAATGATGACCTGGCATACGGCAGGTGAGGCTCTGTGGATGCATCAGGGGTGGAGTCTGGTGTTTCCTGCTGGGTCCAACAGAGTCTGTGGACAGGAGGAAAAGTGCAAATGAAGTGATGCAACATAGAGAAGGTGTCTGGTATCTCTGCAACATGCCAGAGATGTGGCAGCAGGGCACATCCCTCCAGGTTCCTGATTGCCAAGCATTTTCCTTCCCCTCTCCTCCTATGAGCACAGTACCGTGGGGCATGGATCCACAAATCCCAAATCTGGCAGCTTCTACAGATGAGGTCTTGGATGTTACTCTATTTCCTCCCCATGTCCAAGAGGACATTTTCAGAGAACATTTCCACGTCCCACAGGGCAACAAAGTTTGCTCTGATGGTCCCACTCACAGTGCAGTGTCACCACATGGAATTCTCCACCACGTCTTTCTGCTGTTCCCTCACAAGCCATCTCACACACAGGTGTAGCTTACAAGGATCTGAGATGGTCAGAAGGGTCTGTAGGTTACAAGAATCTCTATGGCTGCCACTGGGAAAAGGGGAGGGAGGTTATGGAACCCGTGCATGCTGCCCTGAAGGGGTGAGGCCGGCAGAAGGTCCTGGGTGCTCATGGACACTGTTCCCTGCTGATCGCCTGCTCTTGGATGTCAGAGCTGGTGTTGTTCAGTTCCTCAGACAGGGGCTGGAGTGGTTTCATGCCCAGTCTGGCCCTCAGCCCTCAGGGGTGCAGCATGTGCACCGACTGGGATCTCTTGAACTGCACAGAAGATGTGTGAGGCTGAGACTTCCTCAGTGAGATTTGGGATAACCCAGATCTTTGAGGTTGTCTACAGGGTTAATGACCTGGTCCACCTTTGAATGATAAGGAGACCTCCCCTTTGTGACTTTAGGCTTTGAAAGGCCCTTGAAGGTAATGGCCTGGTTAACCAGCCCTGTGGACATGAGTTTTCCCTGTCTCTGCCCTCTGCTCCGCAGACACAGTGTCACAAGAGTCACTCCCCATGAGAGCCTGCTTCATCACCCACTGCAAACCAGGACAGAGAGCAAGATGTGAAGAATCATGGACTCACAGAATCATTCACACTGGAAAAGCCCTCTGAGATGATCAAGTCCAACCCTTAACCCAGCACTTCCAAGCCCACCACCACATCATGTCACCAAGTGCCACATCCACACATTTTTTGAATACCACCAGAGATGGTGGCTCCACCACTGCCCTGGGCAGTTGTTCCAATGCATGACCACCCTCTTAGTGAAGAAATTTTCCCTAATACCCAGCCTAAAACTCCCCTGACACAACTCGAGGCTGTTTCCTTTTGTCCTGTCACTTTTTACCTGGGAGAACCCTGAGCCCCACCTGTCTGCACCCTCCTGTCAGGAGAGGGTGACCAGTGCTGCAGAGTGACCTGTCCAGGCTCTGTGACACAGCCACAGCTGAGCATCTCTCCTCTCTCTACCTGCAGTGCAGCTCCCTGCAGCCCTGGCTTCAACACTAGCAAAGTTAAGAGGCAACTCAACAGGATATCAAGGGGACCTGCAAATTGGTATCACTTCCAGTTTAATTCCTTCCTGGACATGTCACCTGTGACACGGGCACATAAATACAGAGGGAGATACCTGTCACCCTGTTTTCCCCAGTTTTTCGTAGCCTTTTGATAAGATTACATTCTTGGAGTCAGAATCTCACAGTTTTTATGTAAACAACTTTTGTTTTTGTAACTGCTGCTCTTTGTTGATAATTCTTTCTGCTAGGAGGAGAAAGTTGATTGACTGTTGCTTTGCCCAGTGGGGCGTGAGAGGTGGCCATTTCACCCTCCAATCCATGGTCACTTTTGGAAATCTGTAAATATCGAGGTTAGAAAGGCATCCTTTTTTCTTGGAAATCACACAGTCTGTGTCTCTTTATTTCGTGTCCTAGTGCGACAGATATCCTTCTGAAAAACACACATAGAGTCCTGCTATTTCCTTCTTTTGCCAAGGGATATGCTACAGGAAGCAGCTCTCAGGAGATGGGAACATTACTGACTTGTGTTACAGCTCTGTCACACAGGGAGCTGCTCGCCTTGCCCTCAGTAGCTCAAAATGGAAGTAACGTTTTAAACACTGACCTTATACTAATCAGCATGAAGCACAAACAAGAGTTCACATCACCTACTGTCTCTTTGGGTGAGTTTTGAAATAACTCCAGCAGAAGATAAATTTAAAATTCAACAAATCATTATATGGCAGATCTGGACATGTTTCTTTTCTAGTGGATGAACACAGATACAACATAAACCACATCTGAAATGCATCACTCTCAAAAGGAGCCAAAATGGACTTCAGCTTTAGTAGAGCCTCTGTTCCTTGTTCTAGCAACTTCAGGGGAATGAAAAATTGGAAGTTTTGATTATAACTATTTTTTAAAAAGGATGCTACAGGCAAGACAGTGGCTCTGTGTCTGACTTTGCAGAGTAGGTTACTAAATAATACATATTGAGTACATGCTGCTGCACTGTAGAGAATATCAAAGCAGCAAGAAATTAGGAGATTTTGGGTTTTGGAGAGGTTCTCTGGTAGACAGGCTTTTGGCATTCCCAAGGCACAACAAAGCAAAGTGGCACTGTGGAAATAAAATACATTAGTTGAATGTTCCTGCTAAAGCTACAAGAAGGATATTTCAGCAGGCCCTTCTCAATTTTAAGATCAGATGAAGGGTTCTGTTCTTTCACCATCAGTTCCAGGGAGAAACATCACCTGCATTTTCCATCATTTCTTTGTGAACCATAAGCGTAAAACCTAATTTAAAATTAATTTTTTTTTTTTTGGACTGTAACTCTGTACCAAGGGCCAAAATCTCTACCTGGAGAAGAAAAGCTCCTGCTGCAGAAGCTGCTCCTTCTTCTCCCCACAGGGTGAGTTATCTCTACAACCTGTAACACCATCCCCAGCCCACTCCAGCTCAAAGGCCTCAGAGCCCCATTCTGGGGAGTGCTGGTCCCAGCTCAGCCCTGCTGATCTTGGCTTGAATCCCCAAAAGTGAAGCAGGAAGGCTGTCAGTTCCTTATCTGCTCCCTCTCCAAAAACATGTCTGAAAACAGAGAAACCAGTCATTTGTTTCTTGATTGTACTTCCATTGTCTGCAATAAATTATGGGGTTTTTCTTTCTGATTAATCAAAGTTCAAAGTAACTAAATCAACATTTCAATGGCATTTTGGCAGCTTTCAAAAATTAACACTTAGATCTATTACTCAATGAAAGTTTAACACTGACTACCCCAGCACTTTATTTCAAAACCCTCCAGAGTCTCCACTATCCTGGGCAGCAGAACATGTACTGTGTTAAAGTATTCCTAATTAAACAATACCATAAGACAGTTAACTGCAACTTCACCCTGGTAATGATCCATAAGAAGATGCACCAATGAGACAAGATAGTTCCCCTGGGTGTACTTTGGGCCATCTTACTTTACCTGTTGGACCTTACTTGGATATCTGCCTCACACTGAGGCTGGACTGAACTCTACAAATGCCTGGTTTTTCTCACTGCCCTCACAAGTAAGAGAAATTAGCCCAGAAAGAGATTTTTCCAGGCATCTGCACTTAAACAAATGAATCTCAATCCAGTCACTGCAAACAAACACCAAAACTGACTCAAACAGTTAAGATATAGTTTATAAGACAGTTTATAGTTTTAAGATATAAGTCTTGCAACGCTGCTTTAGAGTCCTACAGGCCTTGGCACATTTTATTAGCAGCAATTTCAAATTCACTGGCAGATCACTGATGCAAACATTGACTAGTGTCAGCCTGCCACCAATCCCTGCAGCAAACCCTGAGAAACACCAGCTTTCCCACTGACAACCACCTTACAAGTATTTTTTTCACCTTTAATTCATACTATATCTGCTCTACTGCCTCTGGGAGCTAATATTTGACTCCAGCTGCACAGTTACATAGTACAACTGCTCTGTGCTGCATTTATTAAGTAACCTCTGTCAAACCTCTTACTTTCCACAAAAAAATGAAATCAGGTATGTTTGATGAAACCTATTTATCACAAGGTTGCCATAGACTGTGGCCATTAGTCTCAGTCTCCCCTTGAGCTCCTAAAATCTGGATTTCTCTTTGGTCTCAGAGTCTCCTTCAGCCAATAATTCTGCAAGTTCCTGTCCTCACACCCTGGTATCCATGATCTCACCACAGGGCACCATAGCTGCAGCCCCTTGGTTTTCTCCCATCATCTCTCTGCCCCTTTTCCCTCTTTTCCTATTTGCCCAATATCTTTGTGGCACACACTGTACAACATGTTCAGCTGGAGATTAAAAGAAGCAAAGTGTTCCCTAAGCAGATCCAAACTTTCTTTCCCTTACTTTATATATAATGAGAAAAAAAAAAGAGTGCATAAATATTTTTTACCTTTCCTTAACGTTCTAGGCTCTTTGAATTCTTTTCCTTTATGTGCACTGGTTGTTCCTAATGGACAAACCTTGGATACAGCAAAGCCTGTCTTTCCCTCTGCAATACTCCTTGATTTGGGGATACAGTAAGGCATGGAGCAGCAGTAGGATCACCGAGGTTTGGTTATCCTGACTTGTGCAGTCATCTGGTACTTAGTCCTGGATCCAGGGCTTTAAACAGTTCCTCACTCAGCTCTGGCAGGAAATGCAGCCCCACCACCTGCAGGCACGCGGGGGGTAATTGTAAAATACTCCCTAGGCTCAAACTTGTAAGTAAAGAAGTAGGTGGAGCTGCTCACCATAGATTTTCTGAATTCCTTGGAGGTCATCCTGGGGCAGTTTGAAGTTGTGTGTTTCCATGTACTGGTAGAAAGGAGCCATGATGGCACTGGGATCATTGGAGTGCTCCAGGCCCAGCGCATGCCCCAGCTCGTGGACTGCAACCAGGAAGAGATCGTTCCCTGTGGGAGGAAGGCACAGCCAGGTTAGCACACAGCCATGGCCACAGGCCAGCCCAAGACCCTCTTTCCCATAAAGCCAGAAGCAAATGCTTTGTTCTCCTACTGCACAGCAGGTCAGCTCCTGGAGATGGTTTTAGTCCCAAAAGTCTGCACAGCCTTTAGCCATTGTCACAGAATGGGCCAGAGGCTGCCAGCCCCAGAGCAGGTAAAACAGGCAGTGCCTGGAGTGAAAGGATACTGACTGTAGACTCTTTGGTAGAGAATTTACAGAAAATGGCCAGCAAAACAGGCACTCTGATACCATTGGCTCCTTATCTGACTGCTGCCAGGAGAGGGGAGAGCATGGACAGTCTGCTAATCACTGGTGGGGTGAGTGCTCTGTGCCCCTTCTGGGTCCTCTGGTGCCATGCTCTGATCTGACCTGGACCAACAAATCATCAGGGAGGTCTGCAGGCACCTGGCAAGGCAGGAGGAAGGACAGAGAAGACCAAGATAACACCCACTGTCCCATGTGGGCAGCCCTGTCTCCTCTAGCACGGGCTCCTCAATGTGCTTTTATTCTGCTGGACCTCTGGCACTGCCATGTGTGCAGGAGCTGAGCACAGGTGGCTCCATCCTGCCCCACTCCTACACAGGGAAAAGGTTGGGTTGGATCCCAGTGGTGGAAGACAGAATGAAGAAGGAGGAAAGAAGGGTCAGGACTCCTCCTGACAGGAAGAAGAAGGGATGAGGAGCCCTGCCTGGTGGAGAAGCTGGGAGCAGTGTGAATTAGGGGTACATTTAACTCTACAGGCACACTTTCCCCTTCAGTCCCACAGGCCTGGGACCCTCATGTCTTTGACCTGGTGTGATCCCTGGATGTCCTACTCCATAAGGGCACTGGAAAGTGACCCAGGCTATGCTGTGTGGGGATGAAGACACAGCCAACAAGGACTGATGTAAGGATCTTCTCATGGCAGTAAAATGTCTGAGTCCTCAGTTCTGCCTAAAATTTGGGTTCCTCTGGTTTTGGTTTTGGTTTTTTTTTTTTTGGAAAGGCAGAAACCAAGAGCACTTCCAATCAGACACTTGCAATCAGTTGTCAGTGGCAGTTCAGTGGCTGCTCTGCAGCCTCTCCAAAGAGCTTCTTCACACTTCCAACTGCATCTGCCTTAGAGCTACCAAAGCTCAGTTCCATGCTGAGCTCTCCCTGAGACAGGAGTTGCAACAGTGACTCACACAGAACCATCTCCACTTTTTAAAAAGTTTCTGCTTCACTGTCACCCATAAAACCATGACAAAGCAGTTTCAGGGGTCTGTGAACCTCTACAGCAGGGAGCTTTGCCAGCATCTGAAGACACCTGAAGTCAGTATCAAACAGTGCTCCCCCAGCCACACATACCACCCCAAAACAGTTAAATGCTCTAATTTGAGTTGGAGGGTGAAAGTATCTGAATATGCAAGACATGTTAGAATACACAAATGCATTTCAAATAAATTTTTAAATACAATTGTCCAAAAACATATATAGCCTAAAATTTAGCCACATAATTATGTAAAATTTTAGAATTTCTGTATTTGGAAAATGCAAATGGAGACCTACTTAGTAATTTTTTTCTCATCTGTTGCTGAAAAATCTGGAGTGTGTAGAACAAGTCAATACAATGTCCAACAGCATAGTATAAAATCCATGAAGCAGTTTTATGGTAACCTTCAGAGGACTGATTGTTGGGGAAGGTGATACAGGGAAATCTTATAAATATGATTGCTTAGCAATAGGTTCTGAAAACATCAAGCCTGTAAGTGAAATAGAAATGACAGCAGTTTTTGAGATGTGAGGTATGCCAGACCAAGAAGACAGGATATTGGACAATAACTCAGACCATGCAGAAAGGGGCCTGCTGAGAAGGCAGGAAGAGGGGATTTTAGAGATCAGCATTAAGGCTTAGAAGGTAGTGCCTTATTCAAATCTAGTAGTTCTCATAGGCTGTATGTAAATTCTATAGGATTTGTGTCTCGCACTGGTTGGTCACTGTAAATAGAATATTCAACATGGAATGGGATAAAACTTACTGTAACAGGAAATTCTTCCTCTTGGAACCATGCCATCATCTGGGGCTGGCAGCTGATGGCAGGCTCTGTCACCCACAGCCCTTGCAAATAAACCACGTGTTCCACGAGCAACCCTGTCTGCAGAGATCTCTCATCTAACCATTGCGGCGTGTGTCTAACAACTGATCACTCTTCACGGGTTTTTAAGAACACTCAGGCATAGAAGATGCACCCAGGTTCCAAATGGGATTTGGAGATTCTATGTCCTTTTGCAAAATGGAATGGACTTAGTCTCCTGTATCACCTAAATGCTCATGAAAGCATCAGTTTCAGTGCTACCACAACTACTCACATGTGGAAGTCCACAGTAAAGGTCACTCAGTACACAGCTGACCTCATGAGACTCTGCTCATCAATCACTATAGGCTCACAGTCTGTGCCTGTGCTCAGGGACAGCTTCCCTCACCTTCCCTTGGTGGCATTTCCTTCCTTGCTAAAGTATCTGCAGTATTTGTGCTGCCAGCAGGTCTAGAACTTGTCTCTGTAACTCTACATACAAATCTATGGAAGTGACTTGCCTCTATGTGCTAAACCTTTACCAGGAGCATAAGATCTCCTTAAGGCACTATCTTAAGTTAAATTAGTTTTAAATAGCTTTCAATCACTTGTTTCTGCCCAAAATAAAGGCCAGCCCATTTTACAGGTGGAAAATAAATCCTACAGACTCACAGGATGGCTGAGGCTGGAAGGCATCTCTGGAGATTGTCTGGTCCAATGCCCAGCTCCAGCAAGGTCAAGTAAAGCATGTTGTCTTGTCAGGTTTTGAATGTCAAGTTTCTCGTACTGGGAAGCCACACACAGGGCACTCCAGATGGGTCAAGTGGAAAGGAAGGATCATCTCCTTGCTGCCACTGATCTGCTGCCAATGCTCTTCCAGAGGCAGCCCTGGATGCTGTTGGCCTTTTGTGCTGCTGTCTCATGTTCAACTTGGTGTCAACCAGGAGCCCCAGGACCTTCTCTGCAAAGCTACTTCCCAGTTGCTGAGCCACCAACAGTCCAGGGGCAGGGCTGTGCATTTCCCCTTGCTCACCTTCCTTAGGTTCCTATCAGCCTGTTCCTCCAGCCTCCTGAGGTCTCTGAACAACAGCATCACCAGGCAGTGTTGTCAACCACTC
The DNA here is from genome assembly GCA_013400495.1 of Nicator chloris. Classification (NCBI taxonomy): domain Eukaryota; kingdom Metazoa; phylum Chordata; class Aves; order Passeriformes; family Pycnonotidae; genus Nicator; species Nicator chloris. The sequence goes on from WAAE01008602.1 coordinate 110,272, forward strand.
CTCCAAATTTCCTGTCATCTTCAAACTCACTGAATGTGAACTCTGCTACATCACTCATATAATTTCATCAAGGTATTAGTCAATACTGATCTCATGCAACTCCTCTGACACACATCTTGAACTTCTCCATCTCGCGGTTACTGCAGCCAAGGATGCAACTGATCTTCACACTACCCACATTTCTTCAGCTGTCAGGTCCAGCACATCATCATTGTTTGTTCCTTATCACCAGTGAGACAACCAGTAAGAGTTCTGTGATGATCAGCAAGATGAAGGCTCATTCTTGAAGTACCTCAACCACCATGGTGGTCATGCAAAGCAGCTCTTCCACAATGGAACAGAAACACACCTTTTCCCAGCTACGCTTAGGAAATACTTGTTCCTGAAACACAGCAATAGAAAAGAGCTGCTGCTGTCCAGTTTTAAATCACCATTCTGACTGGCAGCTGTGTGTGAGGATGTCACAGAGCACAGAAAATGTTGGCTAGGAAGCTTTGTTGCAATTAGAGGTAAGAAACTCTCAAAGAAATTAACTGTCCCAGTTCCAGCACAGCCAAAACTGGCAGGTCAATTGTGGAGAGGAGTGGAAAAGCTCTCCTCCTCCATGGCCAGGAGGCCAGCCAAACCAGAGCAGTGATAAGCCCGGGGTGGTGGCTGGAGCAGATGAAATAGAGCTCAAGAGAATTTCTGGAAAGTCAACTGACCTCCACAGAAAGCAAGACAAGAACTGCCTCTTAGTTCTCTCCAAGTACCCTGATTCTCAGTGCTGTGGCTGCTTCTCAACTGCTTTTGCTGAAAGGCGGTCATGGCAGAAGCACACAAAGCTCCCTCTCCTTCTGCTCCCTGCCCTGGCCAGAAATTTCTCACCACTGTTTAATTCTCTCATCTTTCTATTCCAACCTCCTCCCAGACACATCTGTTGACCTTTTCCTTCCAGCATGCCCCTGTCATCTCCTTTCTCCATCCTGCTGTACACTCTAAGGGGGTCCCAGGTCTGAAACAACTACATCATTCTCAGAGAACAAGTGAGACAGCATTTCATGAGAGGAGGAGATGGGAGAAAGAAGTCTTAAGACCATTTCAGAAGCCCAGAATTCTCAAAAATCCAGCTCTGGATTCATCATCCTGTTTTCTCTTGAAGGGTCACTTCATATCAATAATATTGATAAGCAACAAATTCCCTTTAATTTGCTAATGGTAGGGAATTCCATGGCATGGAAGAGAACACATTGTTAATTTCCTTTTAAAAGGGTGGATCAGCTCTGAAAAGAAAATATTGAGGTATAAAACTGCCAATGTGGTTCTCTCCTCCCACAGCACTTGGCCTGGAGCTGTGAGGGCTCTCTCTGTTCTCACCCATGGCTGAGCTGGAGTCTGGAAAGGAGCTTGTACCTCCCACATTGCTTCTGTTGGTTCTTGAACATACAGAAAGGTCTCTGACCTCCCAGTTCTCCACATTTCTTGTCCAAAAAGCATTCCCCATAGTGTCCATCTTCTTGGAGCACGATTCAAAGGCAGAACCAACAGCCTAGCTTGATGCTTTGCCATGGAAACAAGGTGAGGCAATGGGATACAGCTCCCTAATTTCCTGTTCAACCCACTCCCCCAAGAGCAAGTAACAAGAAAACTTGCACTCAGAGTATCCCAGGCACCTGGGTAAGACAGTAGGGTTAAGAAGGATCTGTACTTGGAGGAAACAGTCCCAAGAGAAAGACAACAATTTTTGCTCATTTGCACCATCTGTACAAAACAAACAGGTCTGGTCAGAGACCTGCCTGAGCTTCCTCCTTCCCAGTTCTCAGGATACAGCCAAAAGTCCACCAATGAGCATCAGAAAGAGGATGATCCTGTAAAACTGGTGGGATTAAGCTCACTGAGTGAAACAGTTTGACCTGCTATGCTAAACACAAAGAAACACAGTTAATTTAGCTTTGAAGTTTCTATGTGTTTTCCTTACCAGCACAGTGTTATCACCACAGAAAATAACAACTGACACACTTATAGCACTATAAAAGCATCTTCCATTATCATGATGCCACACCACATGAATACACTGCTTACCTTACAACCAGTTCAATGGCTCTATGCAACTTGAAACATAGGTTTAAGTTGAATTTTCTTAATGAAAAACGATCTGTGTTCAGGATAAACCTCATTAGCTGGTGTGCTCCCAGATGAGCTAACTTACTTTAGATAAACTGCAATATAATCTCACATCAAACCCAGATCTTTGGTGAAAGGACTCTCAAATTGTTTATAATATTCTACCTTTCCCTGCAGAGTAAAGAAACACATGGCTTTATTGCAACAGCACAGAGAACACTGGAGTCATAGGTAAACTATTTACATATGAACTTCCTTCAACTCTATAACTCCATCCCTCCTGATTCTTTGATTTTAATCTTCCTCTGGAAAAACCATTCAATAGGTAACAGACACCTTGAGACAGCTTTTCTTTGTGAAGTTGCCAGCACATGCCTTTTTGTACAGGTGTCATTCCTTTTAACGATGAAAATCCATACCAAAACGCTTTATTTGGCTAAGTAACTCACTGAATAATTCCTGTAGGACTGCAAAGCCACTTGCTAAAATGCCTGTCAGTTCACAGCAGCAGGTCACAGGGACTTCATGAGGGCAGTGCTGTCAGTTATTGCCATCAGTGTTTATCCCTGAACACGTGGGTAGGCTCTGGTGAGCACACAGCACTGGGGACTGTACATCCAAGACACAGCTTCTAAGACAACAGAAGCACAAATAAGATTGCATATCTGATTAACAGCAGAAAAGAGACTGAATCTCTGCTCTTTGTCATGTTAGTTTTATACTTTATGATCTGTATCACTCTGCCAACACATCTACATGCTGTAATGTACTCAGACACAATTAAAAAGACATATGAAGGTTTTATTTTGAAATTTTATTAAAGTAAGAATGATATTGAAGAAGTCAGATGATTGATTGTGTGTGACAATAGCTGCCTCAGGTAATTACAGAAGAGATGGTGTGAACTAAACATGCTTTAAATACACTAAAATGATCCCTTCCACTCCAACAGCCACAGAGACAACTGTTTCCCAAGCACAACTTAAAGAAGCTTTAGGGCTACTCTAAGCTATGCCTTGGTTCTTGCATCTTCAGACCTGCTAGGTCTGACCTGTACAACAGAAGAACATGTGATTTGTCTGTGCTGCTCCATTCACCTCCATAACATGCTCTGCTCAAAGAAAGCTTTTCAATCTTCTTAAGACCCTGAAGAAGGGGTGATACTGCTCTGTGGAATTCTGTGGAAAACAGCTTTTCTATCTAGAAAGGAAGAAAATACATGTTAAAAAGAAATACAGGTGTTCCTTTGTTCATAAACAATTATTGTTACATGTAGCAATGAACATGCATGTTGCTTCTTAAGGAATTAATGAAAACTCTGGAAAGTGTCTAAACAGCTTCCCTGGAGAAAGGAGGGGTGATTTGCAGTTTTAACAGCAACTGTGCCACAGTCATGTTACACTGATCCCCAGGAGATCAAGGGACTGCAGAAGGACAATAACCACATTATGTTACCAACATGAAAGGTTATTTGCCTTTATTGCCCAAAAGGCAGCATGCAAATCAGAGCTGGGAGCTGTGCTATACACCTTACTAATAGTGCAAGCTGTGCTTTATCTGACACGCATAGAGGGCACTATGAGGACAACCTCCTGTAGAGACTCAGGGGAAAAATACAAACTAACAGTCTGGAATGGTGAGACCAAAATTGACAGAGTGGGCAGCCAGAGAGAGGGGCAGTCCTGCCATTTCAGCTGCTCAGCAGCCTGTCAGTGGAGTAAGAGTGTTCTGCTGAAAAATTGATCCCATCTTTCACAAATGTAGGTTGTAATTCCATAAACAATTCAATATCAAAGACTTACTAATCCTGAAAGGAAAATTCCTATTTGCCTATACCAGTAGAGAATTTGGTAGAAAACATGGTAAAGCAGTGAAGAAAAAAAAAATCATAGACACACAAAAAATGTAGATATGACTTTCATTGCATTAGTCTTGAAGAGGAGCTACTGTTTGTATTTTAAAAGTATTTAAATACAGCAGGGTCTACTGACAGAATTCAGTCCTGACCCAGCTGTGGAAACACTGGAAGGTAACTAAAAAACCTCAGGTCTTGGAAAGGCAGTGTGGACAATCCAGTCTGTGATATTTGGAATTCTTTGCTGCCCATCAGGTTGAAATGATATTTAATTCCTGATGCTGGCAACAGAACAAGTGTTGTTCTGGAAGCTATGAGAGTAACTCTGTGCCCCAGCGAGGGTGTTCTCTAGAACAGGAGACTTTCTGTCTTTGTCCTGCCCTGACACAGAAGTTCCTGATGAGGCTTTAAAGACTGAGACACAAGAGAGCTGAGATGGAAGAGATCTCCATCTCAGAGTCACATTCTTGGTGGATTTGAGTAGAGAAGGCAATACTAGTCAAACTGTTTTTAAACTGTGAGCTCTCCTTCAGAAATAGAAGATAAAAGAAAAAAGGAATTTAAGCAACTCCCAAGTTTGGTGCTCACGTGTGATGTCAAAATCCAGAGTGTTGGGCAGCATTTTCCTGCTGATGCTACAATCCACGTCTGCCTGTGATGATCTGCAAACTCTTTCCAAGAATTCCTCTATTTTTCTTTTTTTTTTTTTTTCTTCCTGGTGGCCTGTTGTTTTTCTCCTCTGCCCTTCAGCAAATTTATTAAAGACACTGCTCCATTTTGGCTCATTTCACATCATCAATTTCTGCTTTACAAAAGGAAACTGATAAAAAGAGACTTTTTGGCTCACCTTGATTCTCGTGACCTGTTTTTTTCACAGTTGTTTTTTTTGTCTTTGTCTTTAAGGGAATGACACATCATTTTGATCCTTACTGGCTCTTTCCTGTGAATCCCAGAGTATTTCATTCTCTGTGAAAAGAAGTAAAATACTTTACTTTGATTATACATAAATCAATAGGATTCCAAATAGCTACATAACTATATTCTTACACTATACATTGAACAACTACTAACAAATGCAATGGGATAACATTTTTCTTTAAAGAACATCAGGTGTATTGACAAGTACTATCAGGTGTATTTACAAATACAGTGTTTTGAAAATTTGGAATTTGGAGATGACCCTTATTAATTTCTGCTGTAGTCAATAACTAGCACTGCCAAACTTTAAAATCCAGCCTGCATTGTGAAGCCACTGCTGTGTTTGTAGAATGATAGCAAACACACCAAAAGAAAGCACTACTTACAAAGAGGCTGTCCAGGGGTGGAGAGGAGAATCTGAAGATAGAAATCTTCCCCGTGTCCTGATGGGCTTCCTCTCTTCTCCTTCAGGCTGACAGGACAGGGGTGTAATCTCAAACTGTTGCTGATTTAAGCTGCCTGATTTGATTTCTTTTTACTGTGGCTGGCTGTCTGGAAATCATGTGTCTATATCCTTGCTCAAATCTGTTCAACACAGGATATGAGAGAGCTCTGGCTTACAGGAATGAGTCTCTCTCCAAGCAGCTACAGGATGAAACCAGCGTTAAGTGGGTATGTCCTGGAGATTAACCACTGAACTGATCTTCAATGAACAAAGTACCAAGCAACAGCATGACCTGGTGATGTATCATCAAAAGGCCTGAGAGAATAAATTGAAATTTTAATACAATTTATGCCCCACTTGACTTCCAACGTGTACATGAAAGCCTTCCAGGTCTTCTGTGTTAAGGGACACGTGAGTAACTTCAAAGCAGCTCTGGTTTTCGCTCTGGAAAACGCTGATGCTCATTTTCAACAACAGTGTCAAAAGCCTGAAAAATAATGATGGATTCAAAATGCCATTTGTTAGAATAAAACTCTTTAGATGTGGAGATGTTCTGTATCTGAGAAATAAAAAAAAGAAAATTAAAAATCTGCTTAGTAGCCAAACAGCACAAAAATTACACATGTTCTCTGTTACGACTTACTCATTGTATTCACACTGTAGACTGCCGGCCTCAGTACTTCCATAGAAAATGAACATGAGAAAAAGTGGTAAAATAAGAAAGAAATGAGACAAGGCAAGGCAAGACACAGAGGGAACAGGAATTAATCAAGGAGAAAAGACTACCAAGTTCTGGCAATTTGCTGGATGAAGGTACAGGGGTTAAGGTGCATTTTCCTTTTCAAGCAGGCACTGCACTTGCACAGGTCAGGTAAGTGGGGAGCAAGCAGAGAGTAGAGAGTCAGCTTAGGAAAATGGATGCCAGTACAAATCCCAAAGACAAATAGAAAGCAACACCTGGATACTCTGCATTCCTCTAAGTTCCCCCCCTCCACATAAAATATCACAACTGTAATCAAACAAAACAAATCAGATAAATAGTGTTTAGCCAGCAATGTTTCCAAAGTGACTGGAAACACCTGGAAGTCTTTGATAATGAAGAACTGTATGACTAGTTTTTACCTACAAAAAAGCCAAAGCTACTGATACATCTCCCTTAATACCATGGGATGTGTTGGATATTCTAACATACATTCTATGTTTATAGGATTAGTCTAGTCAATGCTCCAGAAACCTTGTACATTCAGGCATGGGGTTAAAAAAAAAAAAAAAAGAAAGAAGGAACAGTCAGAGGCTGTTCTTCAAAAGAATCAAACAGCTAGCAAAAAATATTGCCAGCTACCTTTTCATGCACCTGTGAGCATCACTGGTCCTCCCTCATAGAATATTTCTATATTAAACAGTCCTGTTTTTAGAAGATAACTAGCTGATAGAAACAGAGAATTTTATGAGCTGAATACCTTGTTATGGCTCAGAGTTGCCATGAGAAGTAACCACAATTTGCTTATAAGATCTAGGAACTCCAATTCTGTCTATGGCAGTGCTAAAGAATTACGGAAAATTGTAGATTGAAAGGCATGGCTGGAAGCCATCAAGTTTAACTTTCTGCTTCCAGCAGGGCGAATCTCAAAACTGCATCAGGTTTCTCAGGACATCATCCAGCCATGTTCCAAAAGTCTCAAAGGATGGAGTCCCCACAACCTCTCCAGGTGCAGCCTCTGAGTTCTACCACTCTGTAGATGAAGACGTTTTCACCTTACACCCAGGTGGAGTTTTTCATGTTGCAGCTTGTGCCCCCTGTCTTTTGTTCCTTCTTCTGTTCCTCCACCTCCAGGAATAGTGTGCCTCTCACCTCTCTCTCTAATATCTCAAGTGGAAGACTGCTATTAGATGCTTCTTCCCCATCCTCCTCCTCACTAGGCTGACCAAGCCCAGTTCCCCTGGTTTCATCTTGCTTACAGGGATATAAATGTCCAAAGAATCAAGAAGGTTTGTGGTAATACTGCCAGGACAGAAAAGAGTAAACCTCCAGTGAAGACAGTGCTTGGAACACACTGATCAGCAGATTAAATGTCAGCTTAAAGCTCTGCATTCCCCCAAACAGGCCTGTCATGATCACTAGCTGTCAGTAAGCTCCAAAATTAGCTACTGCAATCAAAATTTTCTCCTTGAGATCCTTGCTGAGTATTCACATTCGTCAGCCTAGACAACATTTGGCTGTCCTGAAAAAGCTGATCAGGTTCCTGAACATATGCCATGTCCAGATGGTGGCTCCAGGAGTGCTTGCTCTGCTGTTCAGGTAGATGTCCACTGAAACAATGCTACTCCTTGTGGCAGAATCACAGGGAAAAAGCTGTCCAGTTCCTCACCTCTGTGGCTGACAGAATCTTCCAAAGGTGGCTCAGGCCCTTTTCCTCCAGAGCTTCTGCAGAAGCTCCTGAACTGAATTAACTAAAGGTGACCTGTGAAATCTCACCTCCTGACTTGCTTCTGCCAGTGTCTTGCAAACTCTGGCACTATTTTTGGTTGGCTTTCTCTCAGAAGCCCTGAACAGGAAGCTTTCCAAAGAAGCCTCTGCAGGAACCCACTGGGATCTATGGGGGACACACTCAGTTGAAACAATTATAAAAGCTGTTTGCTTGCTGTTAGCAAAGCTCAGCATTTCTTGCCAACATCTAAAAAGCTGCCACAGTAGTCATCCTACATTTACAGAGCAAACTTGGTACAGGTGTGGAAGAGAGGCACTGAAAGATGAACCCTGTGATCTGTACAATGATCACACGATGTGAAGCTGAGCCACACTGGAGTTGGTACAGAAATAACTCATCAGCTGCAGGTGTTTCCTGAAGGAGCTGAAGTGGATGCCCTGGGCACACTGCCACCTACAATACCACATGACACCAGATGATAGGGAGGGTCTTAGAGGCCAGCTCTGGGCATGATGAAAGAAATAAAGTTTGGTGATCCTTGGCAGAGTATGAATACCCCAGGTCTTACCTTACTTTTGGATTAAAAATATTCTCTAGTCTACCTGCAGCAGGTTGACAGACACCACAGGTTTAGTGGTATGGTGTTAGACATGCATAACAGCCATGTATTTTTGGTTTGAAAACACCAGGAGGGAGATTTGCCTGGGATTGTTATTAATACTATTGGTACTGTTAAACTGGAGATAAAAATTTACTTTCTGTAATTATCCTGGATCAAACAAATGTTTGGGTTGTCAGATGTGTGTAAGAGCTGTTATGTGTCACGTGGATATTTAAACTGACAGAACTAACTTTCAGTCACTCGGAATTCCTTTTCAACTTGTTTTTGGAGTAACATACCTCTATAATTATTATTTCCATATAAAGGCTAGTAAATACTTGATTTGGGCAGTTAATAATGTATTTCATGCATCGCCTCTATGCCTGAGCCAAGTAAGGTGCCAGGGGAGAGAGACTCCAGCACTGCCAAGTCTGTTCACCCCCTTTCACACTTTTGCTGCCTGAGCAACGTGTTGGTGTTGTGAGTCTTGAGATGGGCAGTTCAAAGCCTGCTTGGCTGTTTGTACAGCACATTTTAAGTAAAAAATGCCCAGAACTTCAAGAAAGGAGAGGAAAGTCTGGTGTTCCTCCTGATAAAACCAGTGGTTGGGACACCGAGCCTGCGCTGACACGTGCAGATGACCAAATGCTGCATCTGAGCAGCCAAGAGGGGCCCCGTGGTCAGGGAGCAGCTGCACCCTGGGTCCTGCTGAAAGACAGAGACTCCAAACCCAGCTTCACCTGCATCCATGTGCCAGGCACCAAAGCCTAGCAAGTCTGGGACCAGCCAAAGGCCAACAGTTGCATTCATTCCTGTTGAAGAGCACCTTCCAGGGGAAACACAACATCAGTCCCCACCACTGTGACCATGCCAGCTGCTCCTCATGTGTGGTTGTGTAGATGATTTATCTCTAAATACTCCCTCTTTTTCAGTTGCATCTCATTTGCTGCATCACTTCTCTGATTTGGTTTGGTTCCTCCAAATTCCAACGTTCTGCTTCATGCTTCCAGCTGCTCTCATCAACATTATCACCGGAAAACAAATTAATTCTGTATCCCATGATCCCAGTTAATAAGAGTTGCTCCAGGAGTTCAACCTCCTACCTGGTTTTACCCATCCTCATTATAAGATTATCTAAATTAATCTTCCACAGCTTGCTTTTGAGAATGCCAGAGAAGGCAGTACAATTATGAAGATAAATCAGCAACCATAAATGGAAAGTACAGTCTTACTTGGCTAAAAAAACTGAATGCCTGAGTGGAACTGTAACTAATATCCAGGGGGAAGGAAACTTTGCATTCACTTTGAAAGTCTATGCAGGGGTCATTCTCCACAGCAGAGGAAAATAGAAGGGGTGGTGCATGTGCCCCTATCACCAAGGGCTCAAGAGGACAACCAACAGCATCACAGCTATTATGATTACACCAATAATTTTAAGGGACACAGTATTGACCATGCTGTCCACAAGGGCAAAATCAGTATAATAATGACAATACAAAATGATAATGAGCATATAAATCCCAACTAACTATACCCTAGCTGCGATGACAAAGTTGTCAATAATCCCAGTAACAGCAGATTACCACAAGGCATCTTTACAAGACAAGGTTTCCTCAACAGGATACACCACATTCTCTGAGTACAAATTGGAGACAGCTGTTTGCATAGAAAGATATGCTCAAATTATTCTTATTTTTCCTGACTGGATGAAATTTCATGAGAAACATTTCACTTTTATCCATATAATTTGTACTGCTAGTGAAGACTGCAAAGCAGCTCTTCTGTGTGGTGAGAGCTGCTTCCAAACACAGAGGGACTGGACCTCTGCAGGTGCCACAATACAGTGTAACAAATGCAGACCCACAAAAGCAAAGCTTCAGATCAGACTGGAATAACTGTAATAAAACTATATGGGTTGGAGGTCAGCAAAATATTCTAAGGATCTATAGCACCAGTTTCAGCATTCTGCTCCATTGACAGGAGATTTACCTTCACAAGTGCAAGGCTAAGAGAGCTCCAAGGCAGATTGCTCAATTCAACTCATACACATTCTTGTCAGGAGCAGAACATTTTACACTGTGATATTCTGTGAGTTGATGTAAAGATACCACTGTTACTTCAATCTTATTTCAAGACTCTTATAGTTGTTGAACAGACACTGAATGGCCAAACCAGTTCCCCTTCTGCATGTGAATAAATGAGAGCTTTGCTAATGATTTACTGGTACAGCTTTTTTATTCTTTCACTGAGCCATCTTCAATTCCAGACTGATCAACCCCGTTGCCACAAAATACGTATCTTAAGGACAAGCAAGACCATGTTTGAGGAAATACTTCTTGTTAAACAGGTGATATTAACCCCACTAATACCTTATTTTCAATGAAAATTGGCAGTGAACTGAGCAGCAAACCTTTGACTAAGAAGAAACTCTTCAAGCCCTGCTAAAAGCATTTCAAATAGAACTTATCAGAGGTGAGAACCTGAAGCTAGCGAATGCTCCAATGACAAGGAATAGTGAAACAGAAGGAAACCCCTCCCTAAAGAGGCCTGGATCATCCAGTGAGGAAGCAGGACAATTGCACACCAAAGATAAGGATGCAGGCAAAACCAAATTTCTCACACAACATGTCTATAATGCTCTGACTACAGCCTTACCCCTGGTCACCCTCAAAACATCAAATTCCCCTTCTACCATCAACACTTCCCCCAGATGGAAGGGTCAAATACAACCCCACCATTCTCAACATCCTCACTGGTGACTTTTTTTAGAAGAGTCTGTGCAGCACAGTAATCTGAAAGCAAATACACAGGTGACATCCTTGAAAAGGATGTCTCAATCCTTCTATCAGTTCTTACACAAAGTGCACACCAGCCCCTCAAATACCAACTCATGAACTTTGAGGATACCACTCACAACAGTCACTCAGCACAGCAGAGAAATACATCATGTTTTTGAAAGAGCCACATGGCTAAGAATAGCATAAAAAATAGCTTTTATAAAAAGAGAGACTCTCCACTCATTGTATGCACTGGTCTCAAACACTATCCTAAAAACTGCATCAAAAAAAATCCTCGAAGAAGTGATCACCTATGGTAGAACATCCTGCCAAAATTTTCTGCAGAGCCATTCCTGTCAGTCTTTAAGCAGGCCCCCATTTTGCTAAGTTTATGTCAGAAGGAAGCATTTTGTGCAGAAAATGAGAATAGAAAAAAACAACTTGTCAAAACCTTTCATTCCACCTTCCTATAAGGACCTTCCACCCTAGACACCAGCACTCCCAGGTGTCATACATGGGCTTTCCTGGGAAGTCATATCCAATACCTGGGCCCCCCACACTCCCACAGATGAGCTCAAATAACTACTGAGACCAGACTGAAGCGGCACAGAGCACTGACACACACGAACACACCTCGCTGCTGCAGCTCTCACAAGGTAACCACTCAGTCTCTGACTGTCACTCCCAGTCCTGGAGGGAGCCCTCCAGCCACAAACCTAGGAATAAAAATTCCTAACATTTCAAGACAGCAAAACATTGCTTCTCGGTCACACTGTAACTTCCCACAGTCTCCACAGTCTCCCCCTCTCCACACCCCACCTCTCTCTTTCTCAGCCTACACCTTCTCTAGTCATTTACACATGCCAGGAAACATTACTTCTCTTTCCCTACAAAGACAGTATTGTATCACTTCTGCTTTCCTACAAATTAGCACTCCCTCGATGAACCTGACAACTCCATTTTCTGTCAAAGATGATCTGATACTGACTCACAACTCTGAGGGATTTTCCCCATTTGCAATCTAGTCTGAAAGCAAGCTGTCACCTTTAGGCCAGGCCTGAAGGTGGCTTATGTGCCTGAAAGCTTTTCTTTTCAAACTACACTGTTTGGTCTAATGGAAGACATCACCTCTGCATATGTCCTTAGGCATCATGGGCACAACAACACTGCTGGTTTTATACAGTTTAAAAATCAAGACATATTTACAGTCCAAGTAAATTTTTAATCCTTATCAAAATATCAAAATATGATTTTGAATCCCTAAAGGCTTAAAGACACGTCATTCTTCCCAAACCATTAGGAGTGTGGAAATTGGAGAGATATTTTGTGAGGCCACTGTGAAATTCTTATTATCAGCCTAAACTTTTTACAAGGCACCACTATTCTCAATCAAAGGTTTGAAAATAGAACAGAAAGGGCTCATTGCCTTTAGAGAGTAAGATAAAGCTAGAAAGATGCAGAAACTCTTCATGCTTAATAAGATAAAACAGTCATCCCAATCATCAGTCTCCTTTAACTAATCAGCCAGCCCCAAATTCTGACAGGATAAGGAATTCCAGAGTGTGAGAAACAAATATGGATCAAAAAAAATTGATATTCAAATGTCTCCACTCTCAACTTTTTATTCACCTTTACAACTAACTATAATTGCCCTTGGAAAGTATTCCATTTGATACAATTTCAACACTCATTTGTTCGTCTTTTTCCTCCCAGAGTTGTGGGTTCTGTAGCAATTAAGGCCCAAATCTCAAGAGATGTAAGAAGCCAGCAGACATACTCTTCTGTTCATTCCTAAAATTCACACCATGCACAGCCACAAACAAACAAACAAACAATATTCTTTTCCCATTTAAAATAGAATACGTATTTGGAAAGCATCTGAACCACTGTATGGGAGGTGAAAGCTCCACCAAGCAAATACTTCCTAGCTGAAAGCCTGTCAGTGTGTCTGCATTCAACTTATCCTTGCTGGGAAAGATAATCTGCACTCTTACCATCATGATTAGAATTTCCCAGGGTCCATGGCTCATCTGAGTCAAAGTGAGTGTCTCCTCCAATTCCCGGTCCAGGAAAATAAGCGTGAGCCAGGAATCCACCTTCTCCATCAAACGGAGAACTGTCTCCGTGGAAACCAGAAGCAAAAAATATCATAATATCTGCCTCCTTTCTGTCATTTTTAATTTCATGGTAAGGGACCTCTTCAAAGGTAAGTGGTGTCACTCTCTGCCAAACATCAAAGGCCTGACGAATGGCTCTCCTTGTATCAATCTCACCAACCTTGGGGGTGTAGTTGTGCACACTGTGGGAATGAGAAAGAAGGGATGTTTTCAATTTGCAGAATGCATTTGAGACTTATCAACAAATAGCCACACAGTTTCAATATCCAAAGGGAAGTTTTTTGCAGACACTACTCTGTGCATGCAAAGTTTTGCTGTTACAAAGAACGTTACCAATCTGCAGTCTACATTTATTAACAAGAATCTTCACAATGCTTTGGTTGGTTTTGGATCCCTTCCAAAAAACCTTTCAAATCTAGGCGTAGACAGCTGAGTAACTTTTTAAAAAAATGTAAATTACTTCAAATTTTGTCTGAAGTTATGCTAAGAAAAAAAACTGACCACTAAAATTCATTTTCAGAAACAAACTTCCAGTAAACTATACAACCTTACTTACATGACTTGCTTCATTCTCTGAACAACTTAAAATATTTTAGAGCTCATAAGAGTGATGGATCTGCCAGTTTTGTGCAGCCCAGTCCATGACAGCTAAAGATACAGAGTTTGCAGAGAGTAAGGGACATTTAACTACACATAAATGTCCCATAATTCCAAACCTATTGTTAAAAATGCTGTTCATGAGGTGTTTTGTACATGTGCATATAACAGCCTCATGATCTATTAAACTTGACTTGGGGAATATGAAGTATCTGTGTCATGGGAACAATTTCAGCTGGCTTAATTTAATATAAACACACTGTAACATATTCAGTGGTGAATCAAGACACCCATCACTTGAATGCACACTACAAATACTGAAATTGGAAAGCTAAACAACTACTGGTTTGACAAGGGCAGCAGTGCAGCTGTCTGCCAATCTGCTTCTCTTGCTTATGCATATGCTTAAGACATATTTTATTTATATGATTCCATACCACTTTCCCCTAGGGTCCAGAAAAGGTTAGAAGAAGGATCTGATTCTCAGGCCTTCACATACAGAAGGTGTCCCTTTACAATTTGAGCTAAAACAATGATTACTGGTGGAAGCTTTGAATTAGTCCCCAGAACAAATCCCTCCTCCCAGTCTCTGCAGTCCCTCACTGCAACTTGAAGCATCCTCCTCCTTTCTCAGAATTCTTGGCAGAAGTGACAGAGGGCCCCAGTCCCTCATCTTTCCCTTCACACCATCATGTCCTTTCCTACACATTCTGGCACTTTCTCCATGCTGGTCACTCACAATTCTACCTCTTCACTGCAGACTTTCTTTCTGTCTTAGTCTTACTCAGATCTTCTCCTTAATGACTACATCTCTGATTTTCACTCCTTTGCAATCTCCTTTCCACCTCCAAAAAATTTAAAAGGCTGTAATTTCATCCAGAGGGTGGGTCAATTTTAATTTGAAGTGACATTCCTATTGCCAGAAACCTCCACTGCCCATCTTTCAGCAATTGCTTTACAAAAGCTCACAGCCTGACTGACCCAGAACATGTCTCTGGGAAACAACTGTCCCTCTGCAACACTCCCTTGACACCTGTAGCTCACCCCAGATGGCCTAACCTCAGCTGGCCTAAGTCTGGACAAAAGCAAGAGCTCTACTACAGGAGCAAAAGTAAAACCTCTGCAAAAATAAATGTTGCAAGTCAGTAGGAGAAAGCATCTCATCCCCAAACAGTGATGCTCCTTCTGCTTTAATGGTCTGTTAAAGGTGACACGTGATCTAAAGGCTAGAGTCTTAGATTTCTATCAGAAGAAAAAGGGCCTTCTACTAAGATTTTTCTGCCAAAATTACACAACTGATGGCTGTGATTTAGGTGCCTTTACTGATCAGTTACTTTCTAATTGATAACAGACTCTTCAGTTACTCCAGTGCTCTGACAGTGTTCTCCTCCACCACACTCTGAGAATGAAAGCCTGGACTAGACATTACAGGGAGGATCCAGGTTCAATTTAAAAATGCTTACAAATTCTGCATGCCAAACAAGTACAGACCATTTTTTCTGCATCAAGAAGGGGGAGGGAGGGCTGTACCTGTAGGTTATGTGCTTCTGTCTCCACTTCTGGCCAGTGAGTGCATACCGCTTTTTCCTCCGGCTGCGACGTAGGTGGGGATGATCCGGAACTCCACATCGAGGCTTCTTCATCCACCTGCAAGTAAAGGAAAAAAAAACAAACAAGCTACACAAAGGGTTTGGAAGGAGATTCGAAACAACTTAGGGGGTGACTGGAAAACCTCTGAGAGATGGCCAATGCTGACCCCAAAAAGGTTTCAGTCCTCCCTCTGTCAGGTTTATCCTCTGCACAGGGCTGTGCTACCCACCTCTGCTGGCAATCCACACACCTCACCACACCAAAATCACTTCATTTTTCCTTGTGGAAACAGATTCCAGATCAGGTAGTCCCTATGCTTGACAAGAGCTAAATGATGATAATGCCACAAAAGACTCAAATCAAAATCGCAGGTGGGTGTGCCCTGGGATCAAACTCACTCATCACCTACTGGATCCACTCTCCATTTTTGCTACTGAAAAAAAAAAACCCAGTTCATACCTCACTAGCTAAAACTGAACAAGTGCAAACACAACCCTCCCAGATAATAACTAAGGCTTTCACCAGGAATGACCAGAACAGATCCCTCCAGTCTCTGGGTCACACACACCAAATTCCATCAGGTTCTCCCCATAACCCCTGACTCTTAATGTCACTCATGATGTAGAAAACTGTAGTTTCTATTGCCAAGTGAACTGGAAGAGCAAAAGATCCGTGCAAGGGATCCAGGCAGTATTATCAGAGAAGTCCACTCTCCTTCCCTACCTCCTTTACCTCCAGCCTTGACAGATCTTACAGCAGCTTGGAGGTGGTCAAACACTGGAAGAGGTTGCCCAGAGAAGTGGCAGAATCTCCATCCTTGGAGATATTCAAAACCCAACTGGAAATGGTCCTGGGCAACCTGCTCTAGATGTCCCTGTTTTAGCAGAGGGTTGGAGTAGATGAACTCAAGACATTCCTTCCAACCTCAATGATTCTCTGACAGAGAATCAAGGAGAAATAGACTGTTCCTCAAAATACACTTGCTCATGTGTGGGCACACTCCAGAGAAATCAAAAGTGGCCTATGGAGGAACAAATCTGCCCATCACTGCATGTGGCAGCTGGGGAAGAAGGAGACAAGGACAGAGACTGAGGAACTACAGGTACTGGTGTCCACAAGTCCTCAGTCACATCCTTTAAGATTTTGCAGTGCATCCCAGAACAGGAGAGCAGAGCCCAGGAATAACACAAGCGGTTTCTGGCCACAGCCTCCCCCTAAGCAGACTGGCACTGCCTCAGCCACTGGAATTCTTCAGGCATTTCGTGCATTTGATCCATTCACTCTGATGGTGAAGGCAATTGACATAAAGCCCTTAAGAACACTTTGCAGGACATACCACTGCCTCCTTACACACAAGAAAAGCATTCTAGCCAGTCCTGGCCCATTTCTCACAGGACATAAAATTCTCTCCCCACACCTCAATAAGGTTTCTCCCACATCCTCAGCCACCCAGGGGACAACTTTTGGCCTCCAAATGCAGACATTCCTCCTTCAACTGCAGTCAGCAAATGGCAAGTAGTCCACACTTGTGTCTAATCAATGTACATCTTATTCACCAAAAAATATTAGCCCCAGACCTTTAGGAAGGGAGAGTGTCCCATCACCAGTAGCTGGTTTACAAGACTTTTTGCCAGGACACCTTTTAAATTAAAACCAACCAGACAGACAGACATTGTGCCTCACCAGAACATTCTTTCAGAACACACACACCTGCTCCCAGTTGAGGCAGCTATGCAGCCCTTTCTTGATTCCACTTCCTATATGTAATTCTGATTGCTTATAAATTTCAGAGAAGTCATCTGTCATCATTTCCCCACCAAGAATAGAGCAAATGAGAGCTGTTATACACATTGCACTGTACCTGACAAGAACCCAAGCTCTGTATATAAAGCCAGCACAGATCTTCCCTACTTACATCACCTCACATATCAGCACTGTATATCTTTCAGAAATCCAGGCAACCTGTGGAAATTGGATCTGTCTTGCCCACACAACTGCTGCCACCTTCAAAGGAAAGCAGTACATCTAAAATTTGCTTTTAGAAATATCAGTTCAGCCTAAACACACCTTGTTTTTTCCAAGTGTCCTTTATTTGTGCTCTTTTGCATTGCTTCTAGCACGTTCTCAGAGAGACCTCAAGCTTACTGTCACCTGTATTCTCCCAGATATTTCCTGAGTTTTCAGGGTTTTTTTTAGTTCCACTCATATGTTATGATACAATGTTTTTATCATAACCTTACACAAGCCATAGTGTAAATCAGATTTTCACCTCTTGAGCTTGATGGGAACTCCACTAGTCTGAACATCACCATCATCAGGCCCTGACTATAGTCAGAAAATGACCTTCTGTTTTATCCTTACTAGTATCATCTAGACAAAATATTAACAGAGCAGTACTACCAAACCAGCCTGAATGTGTAGAGAAGTCACTGGGGCTGTCCAGGGCAGTACTGACACACCAGCAGGACCTCACACCTCTGCATCTGTTTCCTGTCAAGTTCCCAACACTTGCCCTATGCCCAGCTGGTGACAGGAATTCACCCCCACACAGCTCACCCCACTGTTATCAAAGCCAGAACTGCACAGAGACCCCACAGAAAGCGAATTCCCTCCAACAGTCAAATTCCCAGCCCCTTTGCCAGCTCCAGGTACAGGCACAGGGCATGGGGCTGTTCCAGAGGAAGCTGCAATACCAACACACAGGGCTTCAAGGACTTCTTGAGCCAAAGCTTCCAAGGTGGAGCTGTTGAGACTCACGCTGCCTATGGCCCCTAACTCCTCTTTATATAGTTTTAAAATTATATAAAAACCCCATTCCACTTAGGCCTGTCTGAACCTCCGTACTCTACCACAGTTTGTTCCAGAGCTCAGCTACTGCCTGTCTGAAGCCAGGTGAGAGAGCCCAGCCACCTGGTTGGAGCTCAGCAGTACCCAAGCTATCGTCAGCCTGAGCTAACGTCAAGCTGAGAATGTTTATCTGGATCAGTTCCCTGATTCAACTTACTTCCCAGACATATGGGCCCTGGTCTAATTACATGGACCAGGGTACAAATCCAGCCATCTCTCCTCCTCTCAGCAGGGCAGGCCAGTGACAAAATATCTGCAAAACTGTGGCTTGCTGCCCTTCATCATCCCTAGCTGAGCTTTACGACAGTCACTCTCTACTGAGCAGTGTGGATAACCCCCCCTGTGTTCCAGGGGAAATCATCACATCAGAAACAACAAAAGACAATTACTTGAAACAAGATTCCGATACTTATGGTTGATTCCCCCTTCCTTATTTTTTTAAATGGGAACACCAGTAACACTGGATCATCAAAATTTATACTTGGCATTCTTGAGGCACAGACTGCATTCCTCCAGCTGCTTGGCATCAGAAAACAAGCAATTTCCAAAAGCAGTGACATCCAGTTCTTGTATAGATGCAGTTGCTTTCCCCAGCTCAGGCTCCAAGCCCTTCACAAGACTCTCCTGAAGAGAGGGAGCTGTTACTCTCAATCCCCTACTCCTGAGCTGGTGAGAGTGGTATCTTTAAACGGCTGCGCAGCACCCCAAGGTGAGAGACCTGCACAACAGGCTCAAGACAAACCACAAGACACTTCCAACACAAGTAAGGTCATTTCTTGGTTCCTTCCAAGGCCATGTGATTGACTATGACAAAGACAAATCACCACTTTTGTTCAGCACTAGGGTGCCTTCTCTCCCGCATGCTCCAGGAGAATATCCTTGCCCAGCTGCTCAGCAAAACCACAGTTTAGCCCACCAGCCTGCAGGCAGACACAAAATGTGCTGAGGCATCATAAGTTGCAGGGTCTGAGGAGGCTGTTTCATGTATTCTCCCTGCTCTCTTTACAGGAAACTACATATCCTCGGCTGAATGGACCCCCACCCAACCTTCCTTTTGGGTACCAAAAAGTGGTGTTTCTCTCCCACTAGCAGCACTTGCATGGTGGCTTCCACACGCTTGGGTACCAACCCTGAAGGAAAAAACAAGCTCCGGATTTGAGGGCATGTGGGAAAGGAGACGAGAAACTTTAGGCTTCCATAATAAGTGTAAATAACTCTGATTCTTAAAGTCACTTTAAAGAGACAGAACTTATGACACTGATGGAAGTGACAGAAAAATTCCTAATTGCAATTTCAAAACTCCTAACACAGACTGAAACAACAGCTTAGTAAATGCTTGAGTAATTCAGAGCCCTTGGAGGCAGCCTGCCTTGCCAGCTCTCTTCCTTCTGCTCAGCTTCCACAACCAGGTCTGAGGAAGTGACAGTCCAACACAGCCCAGGCAGATGCCCCTCCAGCTCAAACAACAGGCTCACTGCTAACAGCAATCTGGACCTCTTTTTCCATTCATGCAAATTCAAGGCAAATTTCACTCTGCCATACAACATACGGACCCACTGACTCAGGACAGATGGAGACAGAGCAACCCAACATGCAAAGCAGTGTTTGGCTGCAGCTGAGGACTCAAGCTTTTGAGTTTCAGAAGAGGGAACCATTTGGGTTTTTCACTCATCAGCCTTTGGGTGTTCATGCACTGATCAAGCCCTGCCCATAAAAATATACTCACTGAAATGTGGGCAACACCTTCCTTTCCTCCAGAAAAACTTTTACTTACTTAAGCAGGGACTCCCACACAGAATTTGCTCCCTTCCCCTATCACCCACAAGGCATCAGAAGCAGCTCCTTAACTTTCCAAACTAGCACCCCAGTATCACAGCCCTTCTTTCCCCATCCCCTTCCAAATCATCAGCATCCCAAATCCAAGCTTCTGCACACCAACTGCACACACAGAGCCTTGCTCGATGGCTCTGCTTTGGCATTCACCTACAAACCGTGTTATCAATGGCATCTCAGATGGAAAATCTCCACCTTTTAAAACCATTTTGTTTTCAACTCATTTGAAAAGCAAACAGGATTTTCTCTGTCCCTCAATGAGAACAGGGGGATCTTCCTGTGAGCTAAAGGATGGAATGTTACATTCACTGGAGAGGTAGTCCCAGCCCAGGATGATCCCCTCCTGTCAAATTCTCTAATTTCTTCTGTTTCTCCCTCTTCTTGCAGTCTGGAAGGCATAAAACCAAACCCCTTTGTTCTTTACATTATTTGGTGACTTTGTGACCCTTTCTTTTGTGCTATCATGTCCCTTTTGCCAGCAGTGTGGCCTACGAGGAGAGATGAAGAACCAGGCACAGCATGCTCTGAAAGGGTCCACTAATGTAGCAAGGGCATGGGACCAACTAGGCAGGGCCTAAGCAAGTTCCATTGGGCTTTCTCTTTTTGCTCACCATGAGATTTTTTTTTTGTCCCAGAAAGCCTTAGGAAGACCTTCTCTGCATTCTGCCTTAGTTAGCAGATGCTCCCCAGACCAACAGCAGATGGATTCAGCCACTACACCACACCCCAGCAACAAGACAAGAAGCCACTTCCACACCATCCTTTGCAGCCTACATTGAAGAGAAAACTAAAAAACAAAGTCTCTCCAGCCCTGGTGATTTATACCAATGCTTCTGAGCTATCAAAACTCTGATCACAAGCAACAACACATGGTGAACATACAGCAGAGAACATCTAATGTCCAACAAATGGCAACTATGGGCAGCTAAGTAGCCTTGACTACCGTCATCAGACTGCAACAACTCATTTCAGTTCCAACTATGGATCTACACTAATAGCATCTATGGAGATACACAAATTCAATTAATTAGCAAATAAATTAGAAGCCATTTCTGGAGCCAGAATTTTAACCTAAATTCAGATAGAGATGGAAATAAATTAAACCCTTGATGTCTTCCACTTTCAGAAGCTCACAGGATTCATGCTTTGACTGTGCACCAGCAATGGGGATCTGTGTTCAAAGAACAACAGTAACAAGAGCTTCTCCTCACACTCACAAAAAATACTGTTGGCAAAAAGAAAAGTGGAATTGTCCACATGTTTCTGTTAGAGACACCTTTTCATAATCAAGACTTCTCTGGTACAGTCAGTCAGGCAAATCTATCCCTTTTGAGGACTTCTTGCACCTGGAATAATTAGCCAGGAAATATGACAATGCACTAAGAAAGAGAAAGACAAAAGTAGCCTATATTAATCTTACTCAATAGTTGTCTGGTCCAAAACTCCTGTTACTGGGATTCCATAAAACTGTTGCATAGTGGCAACTGCAGACTGCACAGCTTTTCCTGACTGCAAGGGAGACATTTGGCTGTCAGATGGCAGTAAGTAGCCATAAGTTTTTAACCAACCCTGAAAAAGAAAAAAACAGATGGTAAGATGCCACAGTAAGTTTTCAACATAACAGTTCAGAACATTTCCTCAAAAGAAAAAGTGACAAACTATCCCAAAAAATTTGGTCATCTCTTTTTTTGGTTAGGTTTGGTAATACCAGCTGACTCCTAGGAAGGGCTGAGGACCCAGCTTAATATCACCTGTCCCAACAGGACAAGGCAGACCTGCCACTTAAAAATGACCATCATCCCTACTGAGCAACTGGAGCAGACTTAGGTCTTTGGTGCACCAGAAATGCCCAAGAAGCTTTGTTCTTGTTCCAGGGACTTCCTGTGCACCCTGTTCCCTTGCCATCATGAGACTCCTCAGTACCCACAGTAGCAAGCTCCCAAGAGCCCACTACCCATTGCTGTCTCTGGACCATCATTCCAAGAAAACACCTTAAAAGCCCTGAGAAATCCCTGAAAACACAAGTTCAGCTTTGCACTTGCAATGAGCATAGGAGCAATTGTAAAAAAACCCAAATGAACCAAAACAAACAAACAACAACACCCCCCCCCCCCAACCCCAAAAAGAAAATCGAACAACCAAAAAAAACACACTCAGAAAGTCTGAAGACCCTGATTGGGTGGGTGTTTCCTCATTCAATAGCTAACACCAGCAAACTGTCAGAACAGGAAAACAGCCAACTCTCCTTAAGGAGCTCTATCCCTTTTCTCTGCCTCCACCCTAAAATGCAGCCTTAGATAAAACTGCGTATCAAACTTGTCAAAATGCTAAGGACATTTTCAAAAACATACAATTCAATATTCAGGATTTTTTTCCTCTCCTCTCTTCCCCTCCCTCACTTTGATATGAGGAGAAACCAGGATATTAAGTAACAACAATAACAATAATAATACAATAATACAACAACAATAATAATAATAGAATAAAATCTTGTTTCCATAAACTTTTCCCTGTAACTTTTCATGCACATCACCTGGTGCTTCATTCTTCTGGTTGATTCAATTCTTAAACCAGGGTTATTATCAGACCAACACGTATAAGCTTTTTCCCAATCCACCTGACCCATAGGACAGTCCTCACCACATAAGCACTGATAAATCATCTGCATGACCTGTTCTCCCACTGACAGCATGATCACTCAGGGAAGGGGAAGAGATGATGTTTGTTCTCCCTTAACGTAACATAGCAGCAGGAAAGGGGCTCAAGTCAGGAGAAGCACAACTGGGAGAACAATCCCTGCTTCTTTATGGCAACAAGAAGATGCCAGAAGCCATTAGGGAGGGAGAAGGGCCTTGCTTCCAAAGCAGGAGAAAGAACCATAGAAGGGCTGGAAGCCAATCTCATTCCACTCCCCTGCCACGGGCAGGGTCACCTTCCACTATGGTCTAGTTGGTTGCTCCAAGCCCTGTCCAACCTGTCCTTGGACACTTCCAGGGATGGGACAGCTACAGCTGCTCTGGGCAACCTGTGCCAGGGCCTCCCCGTCCTCACATTACTTCCCAATATCCCATCTAACCCTGCCTGCTGGCAGTGGGAAGCTATTTCCTGTGCCTTGTCCCTCCAGACCCTTGTCCAAAGTCCCTCTCCAGCTCTCCTGGAGCCCCTTTAAGCACTGGAAGGGGCCGTATGGTCTCGCGGCCTTCTCTTCTCCAGGTGAACACCCCCAGCTCTCCCAGCGTGGCTCAGAGCAGTGGAGCTGCAGCCCTCAGAGCATCTCCATGGCCCGCTCTGGCCTTGCGCCAGCAGCTCCTTGTTGGTCTCGTGTTGGGAGCCCCAGAGCCGGAGACAAAGCTCCAGGTGGAATAGGGAAGCGATACGAGAGCATGGACTGGGCATGGCAAAGTTCACCAAGGGCACATACAGTGCTACTAAACACGGACATCATCAATGGCACCAGACAAAGCCAGTCTGCAAAACTGCTCCAAGACCATTTGCCACCCCTGCCTTGGCCTCTGACAAGCACAACAATGCTAGGACACTATTTTAACCAACATCAGCTGCCCTCGAGCAGCGAGGACAGAGGACAGTAACCAAAACAGCTCGGAGTGGGGCTGCACTTGCGTGTCCCCCTTCCCTCCCGGCCGCACTCGGAGGTGGCAGCGGGAACGGGGCACCACACGATGGCCACCTGGACACTCCGAGAAGCTGCTCCCGGAGACTGATGCTTATGATCACACAGGAGGGGAACGGCTGCTTCTCCGGCCGGTCCCAACCTGCCGAGGCGCAGCCGGAGGAGCTGTGCCCGCACACCCCAGCTCAGCCCGGGGATGGGGGAGATAATGGCAGGCTTCTGGCGGAGGAGGCGGAGGAACCGCTGCCCGCCCGGCTTTCCGGCCCACCCCGAGACCCCAAGCACACGTCGCGGCCCCGGGACGCCGGTGGCAGCCGCGGCCCCGCCCGGCCCCGCTCGCGGACCTACCCGGCCGGTGCTGGTGTCGGCGGCGGCGCGGAGCAGAGCGCAGAGCAGCGGCAGCAGCGGCCCCGCCGCGCCCAGCGCCCGGCGCGGG